>VNJV01002934.1:0-10600 GCA_008042635.1 Drosophila nikananu
CTGTTAAAACTTCGACTTTTTTCGAATTTTTCTTGAGCGACATGACTAAAAACATCGAAGAAAATTATAAAAACATTATTAAAATATATTTACTTATTTACCTCGCCCTATAATTCAAGGTTATTAATGTTATTACTATAAAAATCATTAATGTTGACATCAACGGCGATTTTTTACGATTTGTCAAAAAAAAATTGGGTGTCCAACACCCCCGACATTCCAGTGTCCACAACTGCCTCAAGCAGTCGTTTTAAAATCATATGAAAAAAATTTTTTTTGTGAAACTTTTGTCCAAACCCGGTGTGGAATCTTAAACATAACTAAATTTCACGTCAAAAAATCTATTGCACTGACCTTCTTAATTAACACACTTCACACGGTGACACTTTTAAAAACGTGCAATAAAACTTTTGAGATTTTTTTCAGCGTGAAAAAATTCATTTTTCCGGGACACAAAGCAGACGCGTCCGTTCCGTTTGGTATTTGGCACAAAACAATCGAGCTTCAATAGCGCACACATGACATTTGAAAGATCCGTCATATCTGTCCTGTGTCAAAAGTTACACAGGGGTGTCCACAACCCCCACAGTGTCCACGACTGCCACTTTTCCCCTACATATGTCATTAGTTGCCATAGAAATTATCGTCAAATGTTAAGGAAAATTTTGTGAATGAAAAACTGTAACAGTTTTAAATGTAACTGTTGTAAATGTAATATAAATAGCAAAATATTAAAAGCGAATTTGTATGATAACATTCAATTAACTTTCTTTCTTATTTGAGATTTGTTTGGTTTAGCAGTCTTTTCAGATTGTGAGTGTAGTATTTGTTAAGGTGTTGTGTGATGCCTTTGATCCTGTAGTTGTCAAAGAATATAAGCGGGTATATGTGTGTCTCCTTTCCGCTGTCTCGTTTATACCGATGTGATGCGGGATCCAAATTAGTTTGATTTTTAAAAAGAGTTTTGTGTTTAGATTTCATATTGTATTGGGGTATTTTTTTGGGCTTGTAATGGTTTTAATGGAGGATAGGGAGTCGGAGCATGTAGTGTTTGCCTAGCTATGATTTCGCTGCAGAGCACATTGGGCAAAATGCCCAAATTTTTGGAAAGAACTAAAAACATTAAGTTAGGAAGCTGAAACTTGACGTACCTTATATTTATAGACCGCTAATTAAAAAATAAAATATTTGACGATTTTGGGCATGCCTACTCTAACCGCCCAAATAAGGGAACATGGCGTATACGTAATTTTAAAGTCTGTAAATTGCAAAGAAGCCTCTATTGATAACAAATTTTTGTAATTAAGAAACAATATGACTCAATATAATATTTTTTTTCAAATTATAAACATATTTATTACTATTACCTACATATGTAATTATAAATCAATTGGAAGTTTAGATACTTTCCTTAGAACACAAAAGCACATGCAAAAATGCGCAAATAAAAATCATACCCTCTAGGTTAAGTTAGGTTATGGCGGTGACAGCCGGCAACAAGAGCTGGTCCGTCCACTTGGGCCTAAGAAAGGCCCCTTCTGATGGCGCGTAGGCTTAGGTCCCCCGTCCGCAACAGGTTCTCATGGGCCGATGACCAATCTAAGTTAGAGAGGACCAACCCGATTCTTGGATGAATCGGGTTATTTGCCTCGGTGAAGTCTCACTTAGCTCGGCGAGATCCGCAAGGGTGCAGAAGCCCAGGTATTGCAGCCTCCGTGAAGAACGGTCTCCTCCTCCTCCTCATCCCTACAGCTTCTACAGAAGTCGTTGTGGTGCACCGACAGCCTGAACGCATGCGTTCCAAGTAGCCAGTGACCAGCAAGAGCCCTAACAGAAAGGGCGCAGCTTTCCCTACTCAATGACAATAGCTCCTTAGAGCGCTTCGCTGATCGGCGTGGCCAGATCATTCTAGCGTGGAGGCAGGAGATTAGGTTTTCCCATTTCCTGTCCGCGAAGAGGTGGAAGTACTCCCTGCAAAGTAGTCTGCGAGTGGCCATGGACATGTCAACTAACTCACTCTCCGGCTGAAGAGGGGGGGTTGTACCCTGCCGGGCCAGCTCATCGGCAGAGCCGAGATTCGTGTTTCCGAAACTCGATCTTCTCCACAAGCCCGCACCCTTCAGCCTTAGTGCCGAGAGTGCCGCGGTTCTCTCCCATTATTTCTATTGGGAGGATATCCAGGAGAACGTCCAAATAGCCACCCCGTTGAGGAGTATTGGGCGAGTTTCGGGGTCATACCAGAAACCCGGCTACAATAAATCGGGTAAATCGATAGCACAAGCGAGATCGATAGACCCAACCAATCCCTATATAAAGCGGGCGGCTGGCCTCAGGGAAATCAGTCAGTGGTCGGAGTCGACCGAGGTGGAAGTCACCAGCCAGCAGCGACAAGGCAGCAAGATCAGGAGGAGGATCCATCCTCGGTAAATAAAGCCAGCCCAAATAGTAAGTGATTATCCCACTACCTACGTATTATTGCTGACTTCAGGGTCCAATAACAACAACATTACGTCTTATTGCTGACTTCAGGGTCCAATAACAAGAACATTACGTCGTATTGCTGACTTCAGGGTCCAATAACAACAACCTTATTACGTCTTATTGCTGACTTCAGGGTCCAATAACAACAACATAACGTCTTATTGCTGACTTCAGGGTCCAATAACAACAACAATTCTCTCTGCTGACTTAAGGGTCCAACAATAATTCGCTCTGCTGACTTAAGGGTCCAACAACAATTCTCTCTGCTGACTTAAGGGTCGGACAACAACAACAATTCTCTCTGCTGACTTAAGGGTCCGATAACAACAACAATTCTCTCTGCTGACTTAAGGGTCCAACAACAATTCTTTCTGCTGACTTAAGGGTCCAACCACGATATTTCTCTACCCTGACTTCAGGGCCGCACGAGCCCTCCTCTATATTCTCGGGTATCGGACGGTGGCCGTTCCGGCCAGACGCGACAGGCCACGCCCACAGACGCGAGGCGCCCGCCCAAGGAAACCGGACATCCGACGAGGGAAGCCCTACGTCGCCACACCCTACAATACCATCTTTCTGTAGAACGAATGAATAAACCTTTTCTATAAGCCTAGTTAAGGTAAAACTCTGCGCGTTCTCACTGGGACCCTGGTCGGGGATTCCTTTCTAGCACCACTGTCCTGAACCAAATAAATGTCCTGGACGACTCTGGCCAGCCCTGACTACCCGAGGCACGACTGAGGCACAGGTGGCGCCCGAGCAGGCTAAAGTGGTGATTAGAGGAAACCGACGCCGGGAGAGTGGGGGCTAGTTGGGTGTATATGGCAACAAAACCCGAACTAGCAGAACACGCAAGTGAATTCGAATTGGATCCGTCAGGAAAGAGCGAGGATTGACGGAGAACATTGGCTGTTTTTTCGAAGAGGATGGACCACGCAGAAGCGACGAAGAAAGAATCTGACGCTGCTAACGGACAAGACGGAAAGTAGGAAAGCGCCGACCGAAGGAAACGGTCAGAGGAGAATCTTTTGGAGGGAGACTGTATACAAGATTACGGATTTCGAAGATGGATGGATAAGCGTCCAAGACCTGGATCGGATACGAAGCTGGGGATTACAGTACGATGGGACAACCAATCCTCTGGAGTTCATACAGAATATGCAGAATTGGGCGACCGGATTCGGCATTCAGCACGACGAATTGGTACGAACGATGCCATTCGTGTTAGTAGACGCCGCAATTGATTGGTGGACAAGCACACCAAGCATACTAAACAATTGGGCAATGCTGACAGAAGAGCTGGTAGAGTACTTCTGGCAACGAAAGTTCCAGGAGCAACTCTGGGATCAAATTTCGCAGCGTAGACAAGGAGTGGCAGAAGCTACGAGAGCATACGCAATGGATCTCATGAACATGATGAGGTTCGCAGGGTATACGGAGGGGGAAAAACTGGATCGGATATACTATAACTGCAGAAGCGAGATAAATCTGTTTACACGAAGAACGGGGTTTGAAACACTGCCGGGGTTCTTAAAAATAGCTGAAGTGGTCGAGATAATTGAATCAAGGAGTCTCGCACCCACACAGCACAGACTCAGCCCAGAGGTCTGCGTGGAATCCGGTGGTACGGGGCAGAATACAGCCATTAAAACTGTCGAGTGCTGGGAAACGGCGGCGAACCAACCGGAGCAGTCATGCCAGGTTGTGCCAGACCTAGGGAACACACTGGAAGAGACCGAGGTGTTCATAAGGTCAGCCGTGGGGCAAGAGGACATGGACGAAATGGAGGAGGTCGACGTGGAGGAGGAAGAAGATGATATCACAGAGACGGCAGACGAGGTGAATAGGAGTTCAGAGCAACTCGAAGAAGAGGGAAAGGAGAAGCGCGGAATGGAGTATGGTGAGCACAGAGATAAAGAGCGGAAGAGGACAGGAAGGAGGAAGGACGCAGAGCAAGCAGAGGAGATCGGAGATCCAGTGGAGAACAGGCGGATCTTCCGGAAGGCGATCAAAGCAACGGGAACAGTAGAGGCGATGAAACGAAGAGGCTGGCTCAAGAGCAGGGCAGAACTACAACCTGGAGAAGCGTGTTCGATAGGGGAAAGATAACGGTGCGGTATCACACCGTCTCCTAAGCGAGGGGGAGTGTGATGCGTACCGCGCACATTTCTTCAAATTCAAAAAAAGCGCGCGCGCGCGCCCAAACGAGCTACTGTCGTCGTATTGCTGACTTCAGGGTCCAATAACAACAACCGCATTACGTTTTATTGCTGACTTCAGGGTCCAATAACAACAACATAACGTCTTATTGCTGACTTCAGGGTCCAATAACAACAACAATTCTCTCTGCTGACTTAAGGGTCCAACAATAATTCTCTCTGCTGACTTAAGGGTCCGACAACAACAACAATTCTCTCTGCTGACTTAAGGGTCCGATTACAACAACAATTCCCTCTGCTGACTTAAGGGTCCAACAACAATTCTTTCTGCTGACTTAAGGGTCCAACCACGATATTTCTCTACCCTGACTTCAGGGCCGCACGAGCCCTCCTCCATATTCTCAGGTATTGGACGGAGGCCGTTCCGGTCAGACGCGACAGGCCACGCCCACAGACGCGAGGCGCCCGCCCAAGGAAACCAGACATCCGACGAGGGAAGCCCTACGTGGACCGACTGTTCGAGCCGCCCGCCGCCACACCCTACAATACCATCTTTCTGTAGAACGAATAAATAAACCTTTTCTATAAGCCTAGTTAAGGTAAAACTCTGCGCGTTCTCACTGGGACCCGGGTCGGGGATTCCTTTCTAGCACCACTGTCCTGAACCAGATAAAGGTCCTGGACGACGCTGGCCAGCCCTGACTACCCGAGGCACGACTGAACGTCACAACCTTGCAGTCCAATCCTCCAGAAACCGAAGGCTTTCGCTCATCCTGTCACAGAGTGTTTTCCCGTGAACGCCAAGGCGACATTGTCCGCGTAGGCCCCAACGCGACAGCCACCCTCTTCTATGCCCTGGAGCAGTTCGTTAACCGCCACATTCAATAGGAGAGGGGAGAGGACTCCGCCCTGGGGAGTTCCTCTGTTGACTTGTCTGGAGATGGTTGACCCCCCCCAGTGTTGCCTACACCGTTCTGCTACGCAAGATCCGGTCAATGAGACCCACCGAGTGTTGATCAATCCCCAGCTCAGTCAGTGCCGTCGTGATTGAGCCTGGTAGGATGTGGTTGAAAGCGCCCTCTATGTCCAAGAAGGCGACGAGTGTGAACTCCTTTTCGTGGAGCGATTTTTCTATGATGTTGGTAAGCGAGTGGAGTGCTGTCTCTGTTGATCTGCCCCTCCTATACGCATGTTGGGATCCTGATAAGGAAGAGTGGGGAATGTTGGTTCTGAGATGCAGGCTAAAAAGTCTCTCCAGCGTCTTGAGTAGAAACGAGGAGAGGCTTATCGGCCTGTAATCCTTAGGCGACCAATGCGATGGCTTGAACGCCTTAGGGATGAACACAACTTTTGAGTGAAGCCATCCGCTTGGAATGACCCCTGTGTCTAAAACAGTGGTGCCCACGCATACTTTTGCAGTTTTAAAATTGCGCGTGTGTGGTGTTTACCGTTACAAGCAAGCACGAAGTGTGTTTCGTTTTCTAGCTTTACACTGAACGAAAAAGTTTAGTGAGTTGAAAAAAAAATTATATTGAACTCGATCAACACCCTTAATATTAATAAAGCTGGAATGATTTCTTAAATAATGCAGTTCAATGTCATGATGATGACATCGATGGAAAATGTAATGACAAATAATACATTCAATATGGTCATCCATATTTTCAATAACAAAAAATTGTTCTTCCCATTTTTTGTTAAACATTTTTTCTCAGTGTCTATCAAAAAGTTGCGTTGCGAGGTCTTGCTCATTCGACTGTCTGATAGCAACTGATTCGTTTTGCATTGTCGAAGTAAAGGAGACGAAGAAAAAGCACAACCCGAAGTTCGGGTTCGGGTCCCGAACAGCGATGCCGAAGTCTCACGAACATGTACACTCGTACGTGTGCCGGCAGAGCTTGGGCAGAGAAATTTCCTATGCGCCGCGCATAGGGCCTGGGCATCGCTGGTCTAGAATGATCGAAAAGATCAGACGAAGCCAGGACGTGGAGCGCTCAGCTGCATAGCTAAGCTGTGCAGGTATGATGCCGTCCACCCCTGGGGATTTGTATCATACCCTCTAAAACTGTATTATTTTATTTGAAACGCAACATATGATATTTACTTTTTTGTGCAAATTCACGATGTGAAAGTTCTATTCCATAAACGACGAGCACACGGGTTTAGTTATGAACATAAATTCGGTCAACAACACAAGACACACATAAAGCAATTAACATATAGTAAACAATTCTAACATACAACTTATATTAAACATACCTGGATATTGACTTTTCATTAAAAATAATAATAATTAGAGTTTATTTTCATTAGTTAGAGAAATTTAAACTTTGCGAAATTTTTAATTGTTCCACATTGTTCCGGTCAGCGAGTACACATTTTGCCCCGTTGCGAATGGCAATGTCCCGGCCAAGAGAGCCAAAACAGACGTTGAAGGAGAGTTGCAGAGAGGCCGCACAAGAAGAGCTGGAAGTCGCAGATAAAAGTCAGCAGAAGCAGTCGTGTTTTCGGGAGTCGTTGCATAAAGTTGATAAAGTTTTCTAAAGCTAAATAAGTTGTCGAAAGTTGTAAAGTTGCTAAAGATCCCACACTCTCATTGTACGCCAATCTTAGCATCATCATTATTATTTAATTATTAGCTTTATTTATCGTTTTGAACTAAGTAAAGATAAGTTCAATTTGTATCCAAACTTTTAATTTATTTGCCGTGAGTAAACACAAATTCTCTAATAACATACGAAATATAATACTTTATTTTTACAGTGATTTTAACCTTTGGAAATTAAAAAACCAACAATACAATATATATATATTTGGTAATATGCCTTTTTGAAGTGCCATATGTTTTTTACATCGTTATACAGAGACAATAATGAGTAGCTCTACATCGATGGATAATTTAGCTGTCCAGGACTACTCCGAATTTCTGAGCGAATATTTTTTACAAACAAGCTTGCATTGCAATGAGCCTGAAGTTAATTACGAAGGTATGTACAGTTAATAAGAATTTAAAAGTACCAAAATTAAATGTATCCATATTTTACATTTATAGATGGGGAAATGGAAGCCGAATGGTTGATATCCGCCGGTTATCCTGAGCTGACCAAGCCTTTCGAACAAGTAAGCATTTCACTCGTCCCAAGACTTTGTTTTACATTTGATTAAAGGGGGAAGGTAAATTTTGTGGAAAATTGGCAACATTTTATTTATTTAATTTTTGTTAGGTTATGTTTGGTTAGGTTGAATTGTACAGTCATCGTGGGCAACGCAATCGTCAAAAAAGCCGTTAGTTGTCCAAATGTTTTGTTTTATGGCTCGCCTGGCGTCCTTTTGGAAGCATCTTTTAGAGATGCTAGTACTGGAGCGGCCAGGTATTTTGTTCTTGACCGCATTAGTGCCGGACGCTTACATATGAGATGCTCTAAGGTTTCGATTACGTCGGATTCATCACATTTTCTACAGTTGCCGTTGTCGGGGATGCCTGCTTGACTGTATGTGTCGCAGCCAGGCAATGACCTGTGAAAATTCCAACTAAGAGTTGCAGAGTTTCGGTGGTAGAAGGAGCATTTAGTGTCTGAGTTTATCATTGCTCTTTGCATATGATATCTTTATATTTTGCAGGTTGTGGAGTATCTCGTTCGTCCGCCGGTCTCTCTAACTCGCTTTGGATCGTTCTTAAGGAGACCTGTCTGTCTACAAACAAATTGATCGCCTCATGATGATGCTCTGCGCAAGATTAGCTGTTTTTCTTAGCTTTGGTTCGGTAGCTTATACGACAGCCTCATCTCAGGGTCTGCATATTATATGCACACCCCGACTCCTTCCATCTTTGACCCTTCGGTGTACATGTTGAGGTGTAGAGGTACTGAACCGTTTTCCAGTCGTCGGGTCCCATAAATGTTGTTGTTTATACATTTGGCCTACTTATGGGTATCAAGTAATCAGATATTTTAATCATGTCTCGACCAATTGAACTGTATATCTGTGGGTAAAGATAATGAGGTCCGTCTTGTACGCGTTGATACTGTCCTACCTTGTCCGCCCACTCTCATATATCCCTGAGTGTTGATTCAATTGACGGTCGATGGACAGATGATGCTAGGCATA
Organism: Drosophila nikananu; assembly: GCA_008042635.1. Classification (NCBI taxonomy): domain Eukaryota; kingdom Metazoa; phylum Arthropoda; class Insecta; order Diptera; family Drosophilidae; genus Drosophila; species Drosophila nikananu. The sequence goes on from VNJV01002934.1 coordinate 8,748, forward strand.
AACTGTCAGGGGCTGTCCTTTCTGGTTTCTTGATCAGGTCGTGGCCACCCGATTCCATATGAGGGGCGATAAGTCCCCACCTAGTGGTGAAAAAGCGGTGCCCCAATTTTTTTTTGAATATCTTTATTAGTCTCAGAGTTCTAACGTTCCATTGTCCAATTCGTGTCTGATTTCATTTGAGTATGGTCGTCATGGAATGCATGTTTCTCGTATTAGATTCAGTAATCGATACGTTTATTTGACCGATCTGGTGATTGGCCAGATACGGCTTATCCCAGTGGTGGGGGTACCACCTGACGCCATCGGGGAGAGGCGTCTACAGTGTTGTTGGTAGTCGTAGAAGAACGAACGTCTGGCATCGAGTCATTCCTGTAGGCTGTTGTTGTTGCTGATCGCAGAAGATCACAGGGTGCGCTTGGTTATGTGGGTGTCCCCATTTTCCCACATAGAGTGGAGATTGGTAAGGCGGCGGGGCAAGACAAAGTTTCCGAATTTGTCACAGTAGGAATTATGATAGAATAATACATTTCTTATAGTTAGAAAAGTATTTTTGAAAGGAAACTTATGTCGCCATGCTCTCGTCATGGGTGGGATTAGAACCCACTACAATCCATTACGCTATGGGGCCCAACTTAAAAGATTTCTAATCCATGAGTTGATGGCGGGCTGACTGTTGCCCTCTTGTCAACGTTGCCATTCTTGTTAACTTTGTTAAATGCTCCGGATACGTTCACAAACACTTCGAGGACATATTACAGGGCTCTCTCGATGGTGCCTACTAACGAATGTAGTGCTGTCTTTTTTTGTATAGCCATGCTGCTTGGTTCTCAGTAGTCTCTCCACATCGTTTCTGATGTATAGGTAAGATATAGAGTAAGAATGAGATAAGGCTATCGTACTGTTATCCTTAGCTGCACTTTCCTGCTTTCGGCAGGAAGCCGATCCGAGAGGTCCTTCAATGGACTGCGAAATGCTACGTAAAAAGTATTTTGTTGTGGTTGTTGACGAAAGTAGACAACCATATTGGCCATTTCACGTTCACAGGACATCACACTAATTTTTAAAAATGTTAGGAACCAAATATCGGCGGATACTGGTAATTCTAATCCAAGAAAGTTACATGTTATGCTTGTTTAGGGTGCTAAATGTATTGTAAACTGTTCGGAGGGGGATGGCTTTAACCTGAAATGCACTCGACAAGAAAACACGGAAGAAACTTTTCGGGGTTTTGCGCGACATGCGTCGGTGTTTATTTGTTCGTATGGAAATTGTTACTAAACAGGAATGCTTAAACCTAGCTTGGGAGAGCGGATTGGAAGCTCTGCGCACGAAAGTGCAGTGGAAGAGGGAGAGAGAGAGCGAGTGTACGGGATCACACTGCCTCCGGAAAATAAGCGCCCTTTTGGCGTGAACATTCTCCCCCCCCTTGCGAGGATACGCAGCAAAATATGAGAAGACCTTTGAGGCCCCCCTAGCGAGGATACGCTTTAGGAATATTAGGAGGCCTTTGCTCGGGAAAGCGTTGGATACGCTGAGCGCTCGTGGGCATGGAGAAGTGTGTGGTGATCCTGTCCACACGACTGGCATCGGTCGTTACTGCGGCAAGATCCAGTGGAATGGTGCTGGGCTAGGCAATTGACGCAGTACTTCTTATCCAAGACCGCCTGGAGCCGTTTCTCAGCGTTAAGCCGAAGAAAACGGTGGCACTTCCGAAGAGGATGGTTCCCTTGGCAGACTCGGCATGGGTAGGATGAAATACCTCGGGAACGTCTGCATTTCACATCGTCGTATGGAACCCAGTAATTGGAGGAATCGGGAGCAGGAGTCACTCGTGTGGAGAACGAGGAAATTCT
>VNJV01002937.1:0-36734 GCA_008042635.1 Drosophila nikananu
AAGGGAAGAAAAAATAGCAGCAAAGCTTGACTGCGGCTTTGTGGATGAATAAAATGCAAATGAAAATAAAACGCAATATGTGCAAATTGTCTAAATTAACAACAGCAAATTGTGAAGTAGCTAACAATTATTAAAGTAAAGTTTATTAATAGCAAACGTTGAATATTACGCCTTCTGGAGGCCAAACAAGGTACAGGGTTCTTCTAGATCAAAAGCTTAAGTTCAGAAAGCGAAATGGTATGAATACTATAAATAAATAATTAATTACTTTCGCACATGGCTTTATAACTACCATAAATATTTGTTCATGGTCTGTTGGTAAAAAATTCAAATACTGACCAAAATATTGCCACACTCAGAGCTGCGGTTTCGTGATTGAAAATTGATTTGGCCAACATTTTGGAATTTTATCATCGACTTCCCTGAATTCGTGCTTGACTGTAACACTCACCAGAAAGATTCATTAACGAATTCCCTAATTTGAAAGCAAATAAATTTACCTTTACTTAGCACATTTGCCTACATTTCTGCGGCTGTTTTGTCAATTGGCCAATATTTGTTTATTTATTAAACAAAAAAACTATGTTTATATGCCCTGCGGCAAAATAATGCTATCGTAAATTGGGTTAAAATTTGACGAATATCGTATACGAGGGGTATGTGGATCATGCATAATCAATGACAACATTTGTGCCAACAAGAGCCGCAAATAAACATTGTTGAATTTGCTGTCTCCGTTTGCGTTTGCATATTTTATCAGGGGGGGCCAAGAGCTAAGTAAATGTTTGCGAATGGCTCACAGCTAACCGGATACTGGGCGAGCTCTGGGGCACTCTGGATCTTTGTTATCTAATCCAATGCACATGAGGCCCGGCCCGAGCACTTCAAAGCGTTGCCAGAGGATGGCATGGGAAATTCTTTCCAGCGAATTCGTGGTACGCTCTCAATAAGCCTAATATATAATCTGGCTGAGATAAGGCGATTGTTCCTGCACCCCTATATCTGTTTTTTTTTGCTTAGCACGTTCATAATTGTCGGATATATCAATCAAGCGATCTATTTACACGTGCTAAGCTATCAGCACAAATGGCTTGTCATAAAGCCCCTAATTAGGGCCACAAATGGATTGAATGTGGCAAAAACGAAAGAACTAATGAAATAAAATAAAATCTATTGCATTTAAATGCGATCCAATTAATTAAGGCTATCTCCTAGCTGGCCCATGCAATCAATTGCAAACAATTCGGAATTATTCGATGGCGGAATGAATAAACATTTGCACATATTATTTACCATTCCAAATGGCTGCCATGGTGGCGTATACGCAATATTGACGCAAATGGAAATAGGGAAAAATCCATTTTTGATTCCGAGCGGGGAAATTGCATCTGTGAGCTATGTATAAATGTTGGTAATTATTATGCACAACCCTCTGACCCACTTTGGAGACACTTCGGTCGGCGAGAGAGGTCAGAAAGGAAGTTGGCAATTATGAGCATACAATAGAGTTTTTGGCAACATTTGCCATGTGCCATTGTCCAGCCAACTGATTTATGCATGCCATTGTACACTCTCATTATTGTTGTTATTTACCCAGCATCAGCAGCGGGGGGGCGGCTGCGGCCCCCAGGGATTGTGGGTGGGTGGGCTTGCATTACCGGAATTCGAAATGAAATTCTCAGGGGTGCTTACCAGTTTATTCAAATTTCAAATGCTAAAACCTTTGCCACAATTGACACGCTTTTGGCCGTGTGCGTGCTATCTCACACGCACACATATTTGGCAAATATTTTCCCATCCAAAGGCCCCCCATCCCCCCTTCCCACCGGAAAAACCCGCCCTAAATTGAGTGGAGCCAGAAAACTTTTAGCGTTTGCCGAAAATTGAAAACGTGTGCAAGAAAACTAATTTGATGAGCAAATATCGTCCTGCTAGGGCAAAACTTTGCTTGTAGTAAAATCGTTACTTATTTTTTACCAGCAGCCAGCTTAATATTATAAAAGATATTTGTTTTCACTCTGGCAGTGCACTGATTTCGGGCAGAATATGTGTTTGCTTCCTGGCATAATGCTGATTGCCTGGGAAGGAATTTTACGCAGAGATTGAATCAATTTAAAAAATGAAAATTGGGCTTTAAGTTAAAATTACAGAGTTATATTGAATTTAGTATCCGTAATTTAAATATAACATTATTCAGCTAATCACAAGATTATTATTACATTACAAATTTATTAAAACAAGATAGATGCTGCCTCATTAGCTGATTGGTGCCCTGATTTTCGTCTCAATATGTTTGTAAAGGGGGAATTATGCTGATTGCTTCGCGTGTAGATTCTGTTTATGCAAATGCTACGTGCAAATGCTATGCCAAAAATTAAAAACCCTGCCACATTATGCAAATGTACTCTGTCCCTAAAGGTCAGCGGCAACAACAATGGCGCGCCGGCAAACAGAGAACAACTGGGGAATACAAGGTAATTAAGCCATTTGCTTTGAGCCTCGACACTGCAATTAGCAGTGAGTTTTCTTCTGGCCAACCTCCGTCCGGCCCTCCCGCGAATTAAAATGAAGGTGTCAACGTATTTGGCCGGCTCAAATTTTCCCTCGCAAATAAAAAAACACCGAAAAAATCGTACAAAATGAACAGCAAAAAGCATTAAAAAGCTTCGGCTGGGGAAATATGCAAATTTTATGACTCGACATTGAAACGTGGCCATAATTGGGCCAAAAGTCGGAGTCAAAGTTTGAGGTTAGAGCTTTTGTCTTCCGTAGCAGATTTGGCCTGTTCTTGTTGTTCCCAAGCCACAAGCCCCGAACCCGCATTGTCCTCCGTCCCGCTGGAAGCGCATAATTAGCTTTGCCACGTCGGTTGCATTTATTGTTTGGTCGTTGCCAAACTTTGGCCAGAAGCGGGGAATTGGTTAATTTTTAGTTGAGGTTACGCCTTTGTTGTCATTGGGTTTTCGGGTCAGCAGGAGAAGAATTTTATTGCTTTCGGTCCTCTAGGAGTATTTTGTCTTTAAGTTACGGCACTGGCAACTCTTTCCTTTTAATGCAATCAAGAAAAGTTAAGAAAAAGAAACGAATTTTAATGAAAAGGTGAATGAATAATTTAAAAGGAAACATGGGAGAGCAAATCGAATAAAAAACTGTTGATATTCTGAAAGATGTGTAATAATATGACAAAGAAGAAAAAAACACTCCAAATATAATATGTTTGAATTTTAGATTTACCTACTTTATAATTCTCTAATTTTTAAGAAAATTAATCAAATGGACCGAAAGCCACTGTTTTGAGAAAATCATAAATCACAAATCGAAGTAAATACTCAGAATCCCCGAATGTGTTTTGTAAAATTGTAACCTACATAATTTACCTACCTACCGAGCTTTGGCATCCTGGAAAATATTGACCAAAATCCGAGGTATTCCTAAGAATTGTCTGCTGTCAAAGGGAAACTTGTGAAGCGAAAATTTCGGGTGATTTGCTGAATTTTTCATCGCCCCATGTCCCAGGCACCTCTAGGCATTCCAATTATCTGTGAAATTGACTACAAAACGTTCCACTTGGCTCCACTGGCAGTTGTCCCTGGGAAGCAATTTGCGTTTCGAACATTTTACAAGTCGGGTTGTCTGTCGCTGCCCACATCCGCCTCCCCCCATCCCATCCTACCTATCCGTACATACATACATACATATTCCTGTGTATATAACCTTTTAAATCTGCGTTGTCACTAGCCCCGGACACACACAAAGGGAAAATACATAAACTGTCATAAAGTAGCAATAATAATCCTTGAGCCTATGTCGAGAGCGTTTTACTGAATTTTTATTGACTCGACAAGCGGCGGCGGAGGAGCGAAGGACACAGCCAGGCTGTGAGGCATTCAGACCACTTCAGCTGGCAGCAGGACAACAACAAGGACGAGAGCAGGAGCAGACAATGGCTCTGGGCCCAATAAAAAGTCATCATCATAATTTCGTTCAGACCGACACTAAAGTGGGGAGCTTTGGATCGGCTTGAGTCCGGCCCGAAAGCCAACTAAACCGAAAGTAAAATCCGGCTCGGAGCGGAGCCGAGCGGAGCATTACAGGCGTTACGATAAACGACCGTAAATGCCCGCTGTTTCATGCACATAATTCGCACGTTTTGACACGGCTAATGGGCGTGGCAATCGCTGGGGCACACAACTGCCTGGTCACCCTGGGCGTATGCTTAATCATTATTTAGCCTGCGGTTCGGCTTCTCTTTTGTCATCATCATCCACTCCCGGAGTGTTGATTTTTATTGTTAGCAAAATTATTTTTTAATTAAATTTTTACGACACGCGTGCCCGAGGAAGAAGTGAGTGAAAGACGAGGCCCAAATAGGGAACAGTCGAAGCTCGATTCTTGCGGCTTCTGGCTGGTTTTTATTTTTGGTTTAGTTATTTGTTATGGTTTTTCTTTTTCGTTTATTTTTGGGCGAGAGTGTTTTGTCTGTCTGCCTGTCTGTCTGGCTGCTAGGCGGTGAGTTTTCTGCATTTCCCTGCACATTGCCACAAACAAGTGGAAAGTGAAACCCCCATGTCCGCCACCTCGACACCGAGTGTAAATACATTTGAACCCTTCTTCACTCGCCTCTCACTTCCGACACTTTTTCCAATTTAATTCTTTTTGGGTTCTTTTAAAGGGACTATGCCGGCCATGTGGGCGTGTAAAATGCTGAACAAAAAAAAAAGGGGACACGCACATTGTTGTTGCGAGGTCCTTGGAGCATTTTCACTACGAAGTGGCTCTGGTAGCGATGAAATCATTTGAAATTCGTGTTGAAAGTGGAAGGAGCCTTATGGGGGCTTAAATCTCTGGGTTTTTTAGGCGTAGAGGTGTTGCAATCCTGTGTGTAATATAAACCAGAAAAATATAGGAAAGGAAGGATAAAAGAATTGCAAAATTAAAGGGGTATTGAAGGGGATTTAAAGAGTTTAATTTGCATATTAAATAAGGAATTGAATTGAATTAAATTGAATAATTAAACAAAATATATATTTTTAATAAGAAAAACTCTTCTCAAGATTTAAAATCATGTAAGTTGTTTATATTCTATAATAAATATATGTATATCCTCCCTCAAGGGCATTCCCCATTCGATCTCCGACCATTTAATATTTAGAATTTCGCCAGTTTGTGTTTGTTTATGGCATTTGTGATAGTTTTTCAGAGTTGAAACGAACCGAATGGCAGAGGCCGTGCCTTTTATTGCTTGTTTCGCTTTGGCGTTGGATCCTTTGCGCTTCAGCCCCTAACATTTTCACGCAAATCCAACAATTTTCTCCTCTCTTTTTTTGTTTTTTTGCATTTTATACGTTTGCAAGTTTCGGGTTACTTTGAGGTCACAATGTATGTGTGTGGGCATCGGCCATCGGACATCCTCCCACGCACCATCCCGAATAGAAATAAATTTTGCAATAATGTTTGTCCACTCCATGACACACCCATTTGGGTGTTAGCATATTCCCGTGTCCTGTGTCCAGTGTCCGGTGTCCTTTGTCTGTGGGGTGGGTGTGGGTGGTTGTGAGTGTGGGTGTCTGGGCAGTTCGTTTTTGGAGGGGCTTCTCGGGTCTCCGTTTTGTCCACTTTTAGTCCACTCGTAATGTCTTCGGCTCAATTCAATGGAAAATAATCGAATTTCGAGCACATTACTTTGACATACAGAAAATTATGCAAATTGAAATTCAATTGATTGGAAAATGCGATGTTTTTGAAACACACACTCACACACACACACGCGTTTATGGCATGTTGTGTGCGAGTGTGTTGTGGGTATGCACGACCTCACCCACAAGCAGCTTTGCCATATGTCTTGCCATTATGGCATATGAATTTGAATTTGAATGCGATTTGTCCCCCCGGCACGGGACCCATGAATGTTGAATATGTAAATAGGCGCAGGAATTATTTGGCAAAGCGGCAAAAATCTGTTTGTAGGCTTTATTCATTATTCATGGGTGTGCCGTCCCTCACTGTAACGACGTAATGACCACGTTTATTTCTGACGAATTACAACGCTGCCTCACTGACTGACGTCCGACGGACGGATGGATATTTTGTTGCCATCGAACGAGGCAAATCGGTTAATCGGACTTTCGGCTTGGCCTTATTAAATCATTTTAATGAGTCAAATAAAGCGGCAGCGGAGGGGGGGATAGACAGCAGGGAAACCGCACTTGACAAACATTTCATTAATTCTCTCCACCGCCAGAACCCTTGACAAACGCTCCTTTGAAGTTCAAATAAAGCCGGGACACAGGGCTTAATGAAAGGGATCTGTGCCGTTGCATAGATCGTCGTTCATGGGCAGCACCCGTTCACGAACAATGTGTTTGCCAATTAAACGTAATTTCATATTAAGCGGCAATTAAAGATTTCATTACTTTAATTTGTAACAGCTATTGTAAAAGCCTGCCTCCACATAAATTAAAACATTTAATTGCCTTACATCAAGCCATTATAAATCAGAAATTCAATTGTTAAGTGCCCGGTCGCAAAGTGTTTCCGTAATTTACAGCCAATTGTTGAATATGGACATTTGCGTAGAGCAAATCCATCGCCATTGCCCCGAAAAATTTGCATAAACAATCCCAGTTGCCATTACGATTACGAGTCCTATCAGATATCACATTAATTAGCCGCATAAACCCTTGCAATCCTTGGCTTTATCCCCTTTTTTCTCGGTCGGCTTCAAAGGGATTAGCGCTCGGGCCCCGGTTGTAAGCCAAAATAATTAGTGGGCCAGCCCCGCCGATGCTTAATGTCCACCACTCAGTCTCCAATCCCCCGGGCGAGGCAAATGCCACCCCGCAAAACCCGACACCCGAAAGCGAAAAAACAGCTAACCAAATCTGCTGGGCAAATATTTGCAGGGGCGCACTCCGCCGCTGCTGTGTAGGTGAACCATTAATTTCCATTAATTTGATTTACGGCAAACTGAAAATGGCGGCGCCCTCAAATAGATTTTCACAATTCCGATTTCCTGGCCTCCTTTATTTTTTTATTAATTGTTTGGCATTTTGTGCGTGTAATTGGTGCGGTTAATTTTCCTACTCCGGCCCAAAAGAAATCACTCTCTCCATTGTTAACTAATTAGGGCCAAACTACGTAATGCCAATCATTTGTTTGGCGCCAACCACCACTCGAGGAGCGTCTCTCCAGCTCGTGGGCATTAAATTTGCATTTTCCCGGGGCTGCGATCGAGCTGCTCTGGCTACAGCTGGGCGACAACTCGATAATTTCCAAAATGGCAAAAGGCAAACCAAAACCGGCCGAAGGGAAAACAAACTTGGCCAAAACGTTTGCCTAATTCTGCTACGCCTTTTGGTCGTGTGGCAATTACACCTGGCGGAGGAGGAAGAGAAGGAGGAGCAGCTTGTCAGAGGAGCGGGTGAGGGACCCACTAAAGCAAATCATTTGTTTGCACAAGCGCGACAAAGCGAACTCTTGAACTTTTCCAAAGACGCACAGTGGGGCAAAAGGAATGCAATGGCTAAGAAAAAATGGAGGAAGATGGCTGTAACTACAATTTTAATATTACATAAAATTTCCAGAAGCAGCAATGGTCCTTAAACAGGAATTGAAGCAGACTTTTCAACCATTAAACCTTTTAAAAATAGATTTCCTTTTAGAAATTTAAATTATATGCATTTAATTAAATTTATAAAGCTTTTCCCAGCTCTCTGCTATATTTACATGTTCACTGTTCATCGGGAAAGTTTATTTGTTGAAGCTACCGACGTCTTGTTCGCCTGTCCGGGACTGTAATTTTGTTGCAAGGCGCTCTCTGGCCATTAAATGCATTACGTTTTCTGTTTGTTTTATTTGTTTGGCTGCCTTTTGCCTTTCGGTTCGTGCAGCCCTGACAGCTGACAGTTGGCGGGAAATAACAAATAAATTGACAGATGACCTGACAATTGATTTCGTTACGTCTTTCACTCAACCCGGAGCACCGGTACACCACCCAACTCCTGGGGACCACCGCCGCAGTCGCCAAAGGTGGAGCAGCAAACTTATGCTGGCCGGGCCATTGAACGAATGCAATTAAAATGCAGCTGCTGGGAAATGTTATCAAAATGCAAATTGCATTTGTTTGCCGGTGGAAAAAGTCAATAACAGCCAGGAAAAACTAACAGAGAGAAATTGTTCCGGCGAGGTGGGGGAGGTGGGAGGGCTGGTTGAAAAATTCGAACTGCCGTGCAAAATATTCCACTAAAAGTCTTCGTTGTTCGAGATACCGGAGGAGGAATCGTGGCCATGTTGAGTGGTCATCCCCTTGGGCCATTCGGCGATGGGATGGCATTCACTGGCAACGAAGTTTCCTATTTTACCGGAGGTCCTTCGTAGGTCCCCGCCGCCGCCAACAGTTGCCTCGGCAAATAACAATTTCAATTTCGCGTATCGGGCGCAGCGTAAATTCAAATTTTGTAACTTCGGTGCCGAAGGGCCGACGGCTGCCCGCCCAAAGGATCGATGGCTGGCGACAGTGGGCACAAACAGTTTTCGCACACGCTCCCTCGCTAGCTGGCTGGCAGCCTGCTTCCTCTGTTCGTGGCAAAAAACTAACAATAATGACAGCAAATCAATATCATTGTCAAGGTTCCCCGAGGGCCCAGCAACACCAGCCACAAAGTACGAGTCTTTATTGTAATGTCGCTCTCTCTCTGTCCCTCCACCACCTGTGTGTAGAGGGAAGTGTGTGTGGTGAGTGTAGTCTGGTGTAGTTTGGTGTAGAGTGTGTGTGTGATTTGCATTGCCCGCTTTTCTGTTTTTCATGGTTCCGGTCCTTTTCATTTGGCGTTGGCAAACATAACGCGCACTTACGTTTACGCCCTTCGGATACGCTCACCTGCCACGCCCCCATATTCATTCACTTACATTCACTGCGTCCCCCTTTCCTTTTCCATTTACCATTTTCCTTTTCCCCAGCCATTTCCATATTCCCTCATACATTTTCCCTCCACGCACAGGGAGAAATAAGATCTTTCGTGGAATCAGTAAGGGGAGAGTCGTGAAACTGGTTTTGCTTGAATATTGATTGAATTTCATAGGAACTTGTGGGTGAAACTTCCATTGGGGGGGTTACAAATTAATTAAAATTGGCAAGTCAATTATAGGAAATTAACATTTAGCATGGGTTTTGCTTTCCTAAAGAATAAAGACAAGACAACTGACAAGAACTAAACAAATCTGGGTTTTTCAAACGTTGCAGAAACTTGATGTATTTCCTTCCTACATTTTATAGTACCTATATAGATTATTCTCATATCTCATATTAATATTTCCCTCAGTGCATTTCAGTCAGTCAGTCGTGCATTGCAATGCACTTGAATTGCAGTTGCAGCTGCACAAAAAATTGAGTGCGGAGGGAGAAAAATAAAAGTCCAACTCTCAATGCTGCCATTTTTGTTACCGCACTGGTCAGCTAGAGGGGTCAGACCGTTGGGGGGAGGTGCCAGCTGGTGGCTGGTCTGTGGGAAACCCCCCTTTTTCCCCAGAGACAGGGACAGCAAGGGGGTTACTTTAACCTCTTTCCACCGGGACGGGATGAGCCCGGCGCATATGTGCTGCTATTCAGTCACGCATTCATGCGGCAGAAGGTGCAATTGATTGCAGTTGCAGTTGTTTGTTTGCTTGTTTGTTTGTTTGTTTGTTTGTTGCTCCCCGGTTTGCCATACGAGTGCGAGTATTTTGATGGGTTTCTGGGTCTGCTCCTGTCTGCTGCTGCTGGTCATCCAACCCCAAAAGGAGAGCAAGATGTGGGAAACTTCGGTTGTGTTATTGATTATGTTGCTTATCACTTGGCCTGTGGATGTACTGGTTCGTGGCTCTGATATCCAATTAAAGGTGAATGGAAAATACATGAATTTGTGGCTTGCAAATGGCCAGGATTGTGGTTGTCTTGAATTTGTGAAATATCAGTTTGAAACTTATAGAAATACATAATTAAATCATATTTAGCTGAAACCGCTCTTGAAGTTTATTCAACATTAATAAAGGTTTGAAATCCATGGGAAGTACGATAACTTAAGTTAACTTAAGAAGAAGGTTAAGGTATATTTACAGATTTCCAGTCCTGAGTATCAATGGAGAGGATCTGGGAACTTTATTTATCCATTAAAAGTTATCGCATATCTTCCCCTCTTGTTTTGTTTTTTTGCATTTTTTGGGATAATTAGGCGCTTCTCCCACGCTCGATCTCGCGGATCGTGGGCTCCTCGCTGCCTTGGTGCCTCTTATGCAACGTCTCAAAATTGTTAGCTGATGTTGCATGGTTGCAGTGGCTGCTGCAGCACTAACTGCAGGCTGATGTTGCAGCCTGGTCATGGAACCCCGACCGTTGGCACACATTGTTGCCTGCTTTAAGTGGACACACCGTGTCGCTTGCACTTTTCTTTAACAACGTTGCCTGGGTTTCTTTACCTTTCCTGTTTTATTTCGCCTTATGACAAACGTTTTTTGCACCCGCCCCCTCAACTCCTCATCCTGACTGGATGTCACATAATGCCTGCTTCCCAGGGCACAAGGAGGGAAAAACAAAAAGAGAAAAAGGAAAAACGAAACTGCAACCGAATACGCCACGCATGCCTGGGGGTAATGCGAGACTCAAAGTGTGTCGCCAAAGGTGGAAAAGCCGGGAAAACGCGGCTGAGGAAGAGCCGAGCAGAGTTGCAGCCACCGACGACGCATTGTTGCCACAGCCAAACAAATTTACAAATGCACGTGCGAGGAAAAAACCTCCAAGAGCTGCGGCCAGAGATGGTGTGAAGAGATAAATAAGACTACAGTGGGGATTGCCCAAGACAAAGCACTGTGAATAACAGAAAACCATATTAAAATTTAATATTTTCTTGATCAGGAAAGAAGCTTTGTTTCTTATATTCCTTTTAATCAGATTAAAACATCCCAATTCCAAGTATATTTTCTCTGTTTAAAAAAGCACAGAATAATGTGTATAATAAATTGGTAGCAATTGCCATTTTATTGATCTGTCTACAAGAAATACATACAAATGTATCTTCTTTTCGTCTTCAATTCAGGGAGAAAAATACATTTTATTGAATTATTTGTTTGCATTTATAGACAAATACATAAGAACAAATACAATTTCAGAAACTTTCCTTGTATGACTACATTATTTTTTTTGATAAATAAATAGAATTTCAGTCCAGATATATTTTTATGTTAACCAAAATCTATAGTCAATTCAAACTGTGCAGACATGTGTGTTGGTCCAAGTTAAACATGAAAGTGAAATCCTCTTCCGCCGGCTGCCAGTCATGAGGTTTACGTTTATTGTTACTTCTGCAACATGCAGCCATGCAGCATGAGGCATTCCAGCACCAGCAGCCCACCTTTCCTCCCTTCACCTTTCACTCGGCCGTCAGCATTTAGTGGTAGGGCTGCAATTTGGGAGACCCAAGTGCAGTGGCACCGGCAGTCATCGTTGTCGTCGCTCGTCACTTGCCAAGTTGCACGTGAAATAAGTGAAATTGCAGCCAGTGGCAGTCAGCAGTTGCCAGTGGATGGTAGATGGTAGATGCCACTTGCCAGTTGCCAGTTGCCCGTTGCCCGTTGCCCGTTGCCAGCTGGCAGTCAGCGCAGAGTAGCAATTGCTTCTAATTGTTATGGCCCAAAGCATCAGCATCAGCAACAGCATCAGCTTCCAGCTTCCAGCTACCAGGCTGCAGCAGCTCCCAGCATCGACATTAGGGGCAAGGCTCGCTGCTGGCATTTGTTGCCCGCTTATGGCGGGAATTTAAAATATTTAACTTTCAGTTTTTCTTTCGGGGGGAAGTTGGCAACAATTAAATGCGATTACCGCGGGGCCGAGTGCCTGACAAGTGCACAACTCGATTATGACATTGTGCGTATACATTTATGCTTGTGCGAGGGCCTCGAAGCCTGTATAAACGGATTTCAGTCGTATTATTTTGTCGGTTTTGTGTGGCAGCGTGTGTGCGTGTGGCGTAATAAAAATAATGTAAATGTAAATTGCCATATTAACAGGGCGAAAAGCGACCGGCGAAATGATTGCGATAAACGCAAATAAAGCATTGACAAACGGACCCCAGGACCAAGGACATCGTGACATCGGGACGTGGGTTGGTGGGTGGGCGTTAAGCCCTCCTCTGAGAGCAATTACGCCCAGCGAACCACAACGAGGCGAGCGTTGTGCCAAAGTGTCCTTAAGCGCCGCCCGCCAGGCTGTTTTATTTTCATTTAATGCTGCATTTCCGTTTCCTCAATGCGTATACGCACCGTGGCCATCGCCATCGCGCGCTCTCGTGTTTTAATAACTGCCGCTGGTGGCGGGGCTGTCGATCAGGCTGGAGGCCAGCGGCACGTTGCCACGGCCATTGCCGGCAGTTGGCCTGTCAATTACATTTTAAATTTCTTGCCGTTAATTTTGATGCCGCCGGCACACGTCCATTTGCCAGATAGGTGGCTGGTAGCTGTGCTTTTAAGCAGATTAAGGACACTTTTTCAGCCACGGCCTTCTGCTCATTTCGAGGACCTTTTCCGGCTGCCTTTTTATCAGCAACACAGCATCACTGTGTGTCATTAAATGTATTTTTGTAACTGTCCCGCCGGCCCATTGTGAAATTCTGCTCGTTTCGTATTATTTTTTATTTGGCCACGCATCCTGCGCGCTGTGCTGTGTCCTCCATCTGTCCAGCTAAACTTTCAGTGGCCGAATTCATTTCGTTTGCAATCAGCCCGCGAGGTGCTGTGCGCCCCCATCGCAAATGCTGAAATATATAAATTGGGTCTCTGCATCTCGCAGCGCCGAAAAAAGCATTTTTTATCGGCCTCGTCCCGGCCAAGTGGGGGCTGTTTTATTTACTTGAGCGCAGTTTCTCTTCACTTCGCTCTGTTAATTTGATTTTTATCTGCTTTTTATTTACCTGCCACCCACCCAACCGCTCTGCTCTGGCTGACCTCCCTCATTTGCACGTGGCGCATACGCCCCGTTGACGGCTGCTTGATTTTTATTTAGGGTCCTTCATTTCTTATCCCCCAGCAGCCAGCTTGCTGTGCTCACGCCTGGTCCGTTCTAGGGGCCGAGAAATATTCCGGGGCTAATCACAAGACAAAAGCCAAAGCTTTTCACACCTTTAATCTCTGTTAATTGGGGCCCCGGACTCAGGATTCCCTGCTAAAGCTGCAAAAAAATTCAACCAATTATGCTCTGCAGCCCCTAATTGCTTCCTGGCCCAGTGCGTCCGCTTGGCTCCCAACTTGATTTTTATAATAATGATACCGGATATTTAAGTAGATGCCGGCACAAGCTGCCAGCAACTAGGAAAATCACAACAAGAACTACTATCTGCCGGGGCCCATCTTGGCTGCCTTTGTGCCCGGCGAGAGGAGAGCCAAAAAAATACACTCTATATACATATCCCCGCAGAACAAAGGCTATAGAAAGCGAGCAAGGCGTGGAGGGGCCGCACTGTGGCAGGATGTCCTAAGAAATGGTGCTGGAATTTAGTAAGAGATACATTTTGGTTAAGGAAAACTTGGTATTTCCACTCGGTATTGTGATGTCTTTGCTTAAATAAACTAAATTTGTACTATAAAAAGTTGAATTTTATTTAAGTTCTAAATTTTAGTTGAACATAAGTTTAGTTTACCAATAATTTAGATGTTTCAATCAACTTGGCTCACAGAAATAGTAAAAACCTTGACCTGGCACAACATCAGACTGGGGTTCTAAGCAAAATAAACACTTTGTAACGATGACCTGCAGCTTTTCCCAAATAGTTTCCTCAACTCACAGATGTGACAGCGTTTTCCTGCCCTGCTGCTTGATTTGGGTTTTCCTGTGTCGCGGGCCCACTGTGCGAGTGAAGGGAAAAAAAAGCGCTCCGGGCTGGCAGGGCATAAGAAGTATCTTGAAGTCATTTGTGCAGACTCTAATGATTTCCGCTAGTTTCCGTTCTGTTGTCATTGTCCACGTCCACAGCTCCATCTGCGTATGCAGTGGGCCAACTTGGGCGCCCCCCCGTTTTCCATTTCCCCACGAAATTAAGGTTTTCCCTTATTGTTGGACATGCAACGACCTTCTGCCGTCTGTCGTCGTCGGATCGTGCTGTTATTGTTACGAGTATTATTGTTGCGTGTCGGTGCGTTAGTTCGTTCGCTCGTTGTTTGTCCGCTGGCTTGATAAAGAAATTATTGTAATCTGGCTTGAATTCGAGCCCGGCTGCGACCCTGTCGCTCTGTCGGAACTTAATCAAATTGTTTGGCTAATGGAAATGAAGCGGTTATGCACACACTCACTCAACCCACAGCACACACCGCACACACAACACTCCCGGCGGCAATTGCTGTTAATGAAATTGTCTGGCAAAATGCGTTCCACTGCGGCGCGAATCGTGTGAGCGCTGCTGCCTGCCTGCCAATGGCATTATGGATAATTGCTTATAATTCAACCAATTTGCAGTTCATAACGCTGCATCAACCCAACACCGCCAGACAAAATGTTAGCCAAACAAATTCAATTTGTCAGCCGACTCGAAACAAAGGTGAAACAAAAAATATGGAAAAACAAGGTGTGAAATATGGGACAGCAATATGATGATGAATTAGTCAGATTTGTGCAGTGTTTTTATATACTTTTTAGATTGAAAGTTAAAGTGAATATTAGTGTCCAGTGTACTATCCTTTCGTGACCTTTAAAATGCGTAATTTGTGGTATTTAATATTTATGTCTAAGCAAAACCAATCTTCTTCTGGTTGTTAATGGCTTATTGATTAGATCACCTTTAAGGAGCTACCTGTGTAGTGTTTACCCGCAATCCGGGCTGTTTTCTTCCGTATAATTGAATTTTCTATTAACCATTAGAGGCAGATATATATTCCCGACTTTAATCAAGGCAAATGGCTCTTAGACCCACCCTCTTCCATGGCTGGCAAGTGATTTATGGCCCACACACCAGTTATGGATACACTTTGATTATAACGTGTCCAAGGAATACATATATTATTGCTGGATTTCGGTTGTTTCCCTCCGTCCTGTCACATGCAACACGTAAATTACCGCGGCAACAATGACAACAGCCATGGCAACAAAAGGCAGCCATCAAACATGTAAACAAACAATGCAACAATCCAACAAACAGCGACAACAATCAAACTCGTTTTGAGTGTTTCCCATAATCAAGCGAAGGGGCAACGACGTCGTGTGAATTTCATTTTGGTTTTTGTTTTTTCGGCTACAATCTCCGTTCCGTCTTTGGAGTGTGGCATGAGAGTGTACTATATAGTACACTATACTCTTATTTTTTGCTCCTCATTGCACTGCACTTAACTGCTGACTGCAAAGATGTGTTTTTGTTGCTGTTGTTGTTGGCGTTGTAGCACTTGTTGTTTGCACAATATTTCACGCATACGTGCTCCTTCAGAGCGTCACGAGTGGGAGGCCTTTGTGGGTGGCCGGGAGGTCCAGTGGGTGGCGGCGAAATGCGCTCTGCCGTAAAATTGCGCGCAATTGGGTTTTTTGTACACACCCCCGTATGTTGTTGGCTTAACAAACAACAAAGCCGAACACTTCGGGCAGAGCGGCGGATTCTGGATTGTGTTCAGCATAGCAGAAAATTATGAGTTAATGGATTTTGTTTAATAATTTTTTTTGCTGTCCTGCGTATTGTTTCACTGCAGCTATTATTGCGCGGTATTTGCAACAAGCCGAAAAGTGTTGACAACACCATGTTTTGTGTTGGCCATTTGTTTGTTGTTTCTGCGCACTGGCAGAGCATGAAAGTGTTGAGTGTTGTCACCGCAAAAAGCATTCAGCAACAATGACACGCTCGCTGGGCAAATGCGTCGAAGCGGGTTCCCCTGGCTGTTAACTTGACAAATCAAGTTCAATGCTGAAGCGAAAGTTAAAAGAAGATATAAAAATATATACACCAGAAGAGGGAGAAAATGAAACGAGACAGGAGACTGACAGCGAGATTCGCTCCTTGGCTGCATAATCAATGTAATTAAATGCGGAAATTGTTTGGCGCAGTGCAAAACTGATTTGCCGCTTGACGTTAACTGTTCCATTCAAGCCCCATCAGCAGACCCAAACCCAGCCCCAAAACCATGGCTCCGTTTCCCCTCCATTTTGGCTACATCTCCGGCGTTGAATTCGAAACCGGCGACGTTGTCATTAGGCGAAGCCAAAGGGTTACTGATGGGTATTGTGACAGTTCAGATACTCTTTTAAAATTAAATTCAATTTATCTTTAATTTATAAGCTTTTGGAAACTTTTATTAACAACATTTTATTTTTTAAGACAGTCTTGAAAATGTATTTAGAAAATCTTTACTCTCTCAGAACCTTAAGCATATTAAATACTGAGAGACTAAAGATTAATTCATATAAGAAATACCTAGAAATAGCCAAAAGACAAAGTTGAATTTCCCTGAAAACATTCTTCTAAGAATTTGCTGTTAATCGGAGTGCAGGGTATCCAAAAGAGCATTTAAGAGCCCGCGAAAACTCATCACTTATTTAGGAACAGGAACTGGAAAAGTGGAAAATGCAGAGTGGGCTGGGTGCCTGCTGCCTGTCTGCCACGCATCGGGATGCGCAATTATTTAGCGTAATTGCTTTCAATACACCAAAACGTTCAACCACATAATTAGAAAATTACAAATTGAATGCTGGAAAATCAGCTAGATAGAGAGAGAGAGAGAGGGGCGGAACGAGCAGGAGATTAAGTTTAATTTCAATAATATCGCTGAGAATAATCATTGGGTGTACTATATCTTCCTCTCTGCCACTCTGATCAAAATTTAACTACATAAACCGAAAACCGAAACCGAAATTGTGAAGCCAAAGCAAATCCTATTAAACGAGTCGCTGCTCAATAATAAAATTAAATTCGAACAATGACCGTTGGCTTTCATCGGTGTGGAACCAGCTGAATTTATTTATAAGTCGCCCGAACTAATATTAATATTTAAATAAATTATATTGCACACAAGTCCGGCTTATGCAGTGTGTTTGGTGTTCATTTCGGTTCGCAGTTTTAAAATATTTATTTGATTAATTTGCTCATTTCCCATGCACTCCTGGCCTTGTCCTGTGCCTGTGTTTATCTGGTTGTTTACCTGATTGTTATTTAGTTTATTTTTTTTGTTCTCATCTGCGGTTTGATATTGTAAAATAATTTATTTAAATTGAATTTCTTTGCGGTTGATTTGTGGTCAAGTGTAGCTCAATAAAACGTTTCCATATAAATAAACCAGCAATGTGGGTCAGCCGCCAGAGGAACGTTCTAAAAACCGAGTTGCAATTTCGTTTATGCCATTCAAAACGGGCCGATGCTGCGGGCCTTGAATGAACTTGAGATGGAGAGTTCTTTCCGAGAGCTCCTCGAGGAGTCCTCTATTATTTAATAAGTTTCTCATTCGCCTCACTTATTTCCAGACACAGCCTTTGAGATTCCGCCGGGCGGGCTCTTTCGTTTATTTATTTCCATCCATCCATCCATCCATCCGGCGGGTGAAAAGCGAAATTGCATATTTGCTTTTATTATAATAAATGCCAATTTAGCCGACTGCAATTCAATTACGTGAGCACCGTGAAAATTTCCCTTTTTGACTGTTGGTTTTTTTTCTAGCTTTTCCTACTGGCGTTGCCTTTGAGTTTTTGAGTCGAGTTTCCCATTGCAAAACGTGCGGTGCCTGGGCGGCCTCATAATCTCTGGAAAACGTGAGCTTCGGCCTGGCCAGCTAAATGGCTGGCTGGATAGCCCTCGAGACATAATTTCTGTAGTGTTTTCAGCATTTTCTTTATTGGAGGATTGCAGGTAGAAAAGTACAAGTAATGCTCGGGATGATTGCCGGGGCAACCATGACAGAGACGACGCAACAGTCGACTGAATTGGATAATTGCGTATAATTTTAATGGATCGAACGAACGGCGGGCCACTATCGATGTCTGAGCGCGGGTTGTCTTACCTGGTTTTCCTCTTTAATCGCGATGTGTGTTAATTTGTGGCTTTTGAATGCGCCGCCGGCTGCATGGTCATCGCTTTATTGCATCGCTATCGCATAGCATCGATATCGCCTCCATCTCGGCCTTCTGAACGCCTTTGTTTTCGCCTACAACCTTTGTGCATTATCTCTGGGGGGCCCTGCTGCCACGTCATGTCGGCAAATGATATAATCAATCGTGGATGGCATCCACAAGGACTACGATTTTACGGCCCCGGGTATGGCATTTAATTGGAATTCGCTCTTCGCTCCACTGCCGACGTCTGTGTTGACTTTCAATCTAATTTAATCCTAATGGCTTGTTGTCGTCGGTTAACAATTCATTTACTGCCCTCGCAGCCTTGATTATGCAAAGCGATTCGATTCGATTCGAATCGATTCGATGTCTATTTCCATCTGCCATTTGATATTGCAAGGAGCGTTCATTTATCATCCCAGAATGCTAATCGAAATGTTTCTTCCCTATTTTCCAGTTGACGAATTGCGCAAAGACTCCGACTCTGCCTTGGCTGTTTGAATTGGGTGAGTTCACGTTATTAGTTGATTGTTTGCCAGTTTGAATTGTTACGCCCATGAAGCGCCTCCCGCCCACAAAAGCAATAGCAAAGCCGACACGTGTCATGTCTGTCCGTCTGTCATTTCGTCACTCTGTCCAGTCGCAGCGTGGGATTAGGATTTGCTTTCTCCGCAGGATGGCCAGACGTCCAGTGGAGCCCTGTCATCGGCATGCAAATTCCCCACTGCTCTGTGACATTTGCATTTGCAACGCCCGCAATTAAATGCGTGGGTTGTGGGTGTAGCCTGGTGTTCCGTGTTCTGTGGGTGGCTGCAATGCGTCATGGCAAAGTGTTGCGTGCTGCATTTTAAATGAATATTTTATGGCAACTTCCCGGCTCGCTGCCCCGCGCCTTAAATTATGCAATGCAACGCAACTCGATGCACTGCCATCATGCAGCAGGCCCAATGCGTGCCGCATTTTAATGGCCGTCCCATGCCGAGTGGAGAGTCGAAGACAAGTTCTCTACGGGATCGGGAGATCGGGAATGGAAATAAAAATGGCTGCGAGTGGATTTTTATGGCCCATATGTAATGGAATACATTTTTGCAAAATTTATGGATGCCACCCTCGATGCAAATGTGTCTAGACAGTAGTGCGTTGAAGTTGGTCATCTATAAGGGTTAGACTATAGAATACCACGTACATTCTTTGATACGAAAATGATAACATAATCTCAGTGAATATATTAACTAAATTGATTATCAAGTATAAGTTTGAAAGCTGAAAATGTCTTCAAGATTCGACGACGTTGTTCTAAAGCTTCTTAAAGAATTGTTAAATTTCTATTAACAAATATCAGATAACTATTTAGGTTCAAAGAATATATACAACATGACAGATTCCTTTCGCTTTATTTTATCTTTCGACAAACCTCAAATACCCCTGCTGATTCCCTACAAAACTCGGGTATGAAAAAGTCGTTTTTGGCCCAGAGCGTGGGAAAGATAGACAGCCAACAGGCAAATGCACTTTCCCCGGAATGTGTCAAGTGCGGAGAGCATAAGATGACTCGCATTGAGCTGCCCGGAGGATATGTAGACGGATAGATAGATAGATAGATAGATCGATATATAGACAGATAGCTGTAGAGACTTAGCTGCATGCCAGACATTCATCTCAATTTATCGTGCTTAGCCGCATATCCCGGCAGATCGAAGTGTCGTCTGCGTATATTTCAAAGTCTCAGCCAGGACCCACACACTGGGGCATTGTTGTGTGCGAGTGCGTTAGTCTACGTGGACTGCAGTTGTCATCCGGAGGAGCCATATACTCCTCCGTGTCCTCCGTATGGATTTCCCTCAGCAGCAAACCCTGCTCCTAACCCGTTTCTCTTTGGCAAACAAGTAATTTCACTTGACATGCAATTTTTTGTGAGCTTCCCCCTTCGTTTCTTGGCACAAGCAAAACAGATGTAACGCTGCATCGGATGGGAAGCCTTCTTCCCGTTTGGTTGTGTGGGTCCCCGACCACTTTTGATTATTTTGGCTGAAAAACCACACACAGCTTGTAGCAAGGGGAAACGGGAAAAAATGGAAAGTATTCCTATCTTGCCGCAACACATGCAGCTGAAAAATGTCAATGCCAAGAAGCGGGTAAAAAGAGGCAAGATGCGAGGACAGCAGCCGGGGAAAAAGGATTTCCCAGGGCGTAGGGGGGGCTGGGAAAGCTCCTGGCGCAGAATTCCGAATGCATTTTCTCTCGTCCACGTTTTATTTTCATTTTCGAAAGCATTCATCATTAAAGCTTCTTATGCTGTGCTTTAAACATTTAAGGATATGTACTTTCTATTCGGATCTACTGCTGATCCTTGCTGTCTGTATTGTTTTTGTTACTTCCCAAAAATACGCAACTAAACGTAGTCAAAAATCGTTTGAAAGCCATATTCCACTTCGTTGGCGCCACAAATTTCCATCTGTGACTGCTGTTGGAATTTGGTAAACATGAAATATCTGTGCTCCAAGATATTGCCGGATTTTCCTTCACATATTTTCCCATTTTTCCAATGCCACTCAGCTGGACGAAGTGCTGGTGGTGCTGCAGGCAGCTCGTTTTTCGCCTCAGTTTTCCGCCCACCATCAGCACTTAAACGTTTCTCACATGCCGTCCATTTCTTTCTGGACTCAGCTCGGTTTTTCCGCCTGCCCGCTCCTGTTGTTCCTGTTGTTCCTGTTGCTGTGTCTTTTTTCCGGAATTATCCGCTTATGCTAATCTGTCTAACGTTTCAAATTTTCATGCTCTCTCTTTGCACACACTCCACCGCCCCCCAATCCCCCTGTGAATAGACCCATCCAGCTTGCGAGGAAGCCCACTCGCCAGAGAAAAGCGAGGAAAAATCGGCAGAGCGAACGCTCCACATCCACTTGATGACCCTCTGGAGAGGAGGAGGAAGTGTCTCCTAGTTGGCCTCCTCGAGTCCGCCTCATTCAATGTCACTTGCCTCGAGGACGAGTGTAAGTAGCACTCCACAAATGTTTTCATCCGATTATGAAAGGGCGCCGAGTTGACCGAGCATTGTCCTCCGCATTTCCCCCACTCGAATTTGGTCGAGCCGCGTTCAGTTGATTTGAGTTGAGTTTGGGTTGAGTTGAGTTCCGTTCAGTTGCGTTGCGTTGATGGCTTAAATTATTGTTGGTTTGGCACTATCCGTAAGATAACAATTGTTCCCCCATGTTGGATATTCTACTAACCCGCTAGTCTGCCCGAGCATGAACGAAGTTGGGCAAGAGCTTTCGCCCTGCACTTAGTACAATCACGAGTATGTATCTCCATCGATCCAGGTTAAGTCGGGCGGCAGCGAAGTGGATTTGAGCCTGCGGAATGCCAGCATCCGGAACCTCTTCGCTCCCACGCCGGGTGAGCTGGCCAAGAAGAAGGAAGCCCGTCAGAGGAGTCGCAGCCAGAGCAGCTTCTCGCTCCAGAGAGTTGGCCAGGAGGGGATTGGATTTGCCGCTAATGGGACTCCAGCAAATGGGAGTGGGTCCCGGGATGCCGAGCTGCTGCAGCTGCACCGCTCCACCGGGAAACTGGCCGGCTGGAGCAATGGCCACAGCCTCGACGATGACTTTGGCCGGCAAGCCGCCTTGGGCATAAATCAATTTCCAATGACTGGGAATCAATCGGCAGTGAGACAATACAATGGCCAGGACAATGCCGAGTTCCAGCCGAGTGCCAACAATGGCTGGTCGCCGGCGACGAGTGCATTTGAATTGCCAATGAGGCCGGCTCGCACTCGGACCCAGGCAGGGGCTCGTTCTCCGGCGGAGCACAAAAACTGGAGCTCGACGAGCCAGCTGGAAAATTTTATTAACAGCAGCGAGCAGCTGCAGCAGCTGCAGCAGGACCCATACCAAAACCATCGCCAGGACATTTCTGTTGACTTTGGTAATGAAATGACCTGGGGCAAATCTGCTGAGAAATCGCTGCCATTGAATCACCTGAGCAGCACGAGCCCGAGCAGCCGACAAGGAGGAGGATTTGCCCAGCAGGACGACTGGGATTTCGACTGGGAGCCAGAGTCAGAGCCGCCCGGGCAGCGCGAAAGTTTGCACAGCCAAAGGTAAATTGACAAAGGGCCAAAAAAGAAAGGCAAAGGACACGCCAGCAGGGCAACTAACCCGACTGCGTTTAGCTTTTCCATTTGCCGCTTCTTCTCCTCCTGATTTCCCCATGCGACTCCCTTGAACTCCCGCAATTTGCTCAAGGAGGATTGGCCACGGCGACCATGTAAATGAGGCAAGCGTGTAAGCCAAGCCAACATTGACACCCGCGCTTTTGGCCGTTGCAACAGTTTGGCCATCATTTGCATATCGAATTGCAGGGCGATTGATTGCCGTTCGATTGGGTCGATTGGTCGATTGCTCGATTGTCGATAAGGCGAGCTGGCAACTTTTGTGTGAGCAGCCCCCAAGTGCAAACCGCTCTAATAGCGTGCTGGCAGCTAAGCAAAAGCAACAGCGAATCGATCAATAAGTCGGGTCTTTTGTTGCGATTCTCGTGCTGCACCGATGCGTGGCAGAGCAGGTCACAGGCGGGGCACTGCTAGAGGGGCGGATGAAAGCACAGAGCGTGTCATTTCAAGCTGTTGCACAATCGCTGATTTGCCCCGAGTCGAGCGGGTTACGCATTTGCTAACAACAAGATTACGAGACGGGGACGGGGTCCCCTAGGACGCAATCATGCATTGCATATCCGGATAGCAGCGGAGATTATGTACTTGCAACTTGGATTCAAGTGCGGTGAAAATAAGTACAACATAACCCAGTTCGACGACCTGGACGAGGGCTAATTGAGCTGGAGAAAGGTAGCGGCAAGGCATTTGTCAAGTTTTGATTGAAAGTGAGTTTGATTTATGACCCACGGGCCAACTTCAGAATGACCTAAATTTGGATTTTTAATTGTT
Source organism: Drosophila nikananu (assembly GCA_008042635.1). NCBI lineage: Eukaryota > Metazoa > Arthropoda > Insecta > Diptera > Drosophilidae > Drosophila > Drosophila nikananu. The sequence continues at coordinate 22,983 of VNJV01002937.1, forward strand.
TGACTTTAAGGTCCGAAACCTTCTTCAAAGTCACCAAGTCAATGAGGTTCTTTAGAGCAAAACACAGCAATTATGTCACTTAATATTTTTAGTACAATCAAATTTCTAAAATTGTGAAAATCAAATGAATTTTTCAAAATAAACAACACAATCAGCATGCAAATTTGTCAGATTGCTGGTGAAGCCAACAGTTTTGTTTACACAAAAATGAAAAAGGTGCTAATATAAATATAAAGAGATATCTGTTTCCTGAAAAAATACATTTATTTCTTTAGGCACGGCACTGATTTGTCGCAAAACCAAATATAGTTTTATAAATAGCAAATCAAAACGCAAAAAAATATAGAGGTTGTTTGCATATTTCCAATTTCTAAGTAGTTTTGCTTAATAGCTTTGAAATCATTTTTATTTTCAGCATTCATCATTAAATTAGTATTCTAAATAATCGATTTCAGGATTTAAGTAAGGCACACAGATTTCCACACACAAAATCTATGGAAAAGTTGAAACTTGCATTACTTTTAACCTCCTCGAATATTTGCATATTGATGACAGGTAAATCCTGTAAGGCCAAAAGTTTTCTTTATGAAAAATAGTTAAGGTAAAGTGGCATTTAAGCTGTGCAAAATATTTACATATTAAAAGATAAGTGAAAACTCAAGTTCTCCCTTTCAAGCCAAGTGGAATCTTGTGCGCTCTGAATTATTTTGCACTTTTGCACCCAGGCTCATTTGAGTACATCTCGCCCCCATTTTTCGCTTTCTTTATTTTTGCCTGGTCCCTGGTAAATGTCTGATTAATAAAAACAAAGCGCAAATTGGAAAGGAAATTGCTGTCACTCACGGGGGCCGCTGGTGATGTTGCTGTTGTCAGCAATTGCATTAAAACGATGCCGCTGCCGCCGATGGTGTTGGTGTAGCTCTTAGTGTTGCTCGTGGTGTTGCTGTTGCTGTTGCTTCAGACCCAGGCCATCGACAATGCGGCGTTTAAATACACCGCATGAGTTTAATTTGATGCAACGCAGCAGTTTATCAAGCAACAGCAGCAACAAACTGCGACGACAGCAATTGCTGTTGACTTCACTCGCCATGTCAGCCAGTGCTTATCGCTTCCCTCACCGGAAAATGATAGGGAAAAGGCGCGCGTGTGTGTGACGACGACGCTTTTCCACCTCCACCTCGCCGGATTACGTATGTGCTTTGCATTTGACTGCCCATTGATGTTGCCAACGGGAGAGATGGCATTGTGTTGCCAGGCTGGCGAGCTCCTTGTGCGTTTACACCCACTCTCGGCACACACCCATTTACACTCATTCCGCCCTTGTCTGCGCCTAACCCCTTGATCCCCCCGCCAAGCCTGCGACTGTCAAATCATCTCGTCATGGATATGACCAATTGCCGGGGATTCCCCGGGCCCACTTGCCATTTCCCGCTGTCCTCACTGAAGCCAGCATAGAAAATTGGCATGATATGTGATTTGATTGACGTGGCTCCTTCCCAGACATTTTCGGCTGCCTTTGTGTTTGGCTCTGTCATTTTATTCCTATCAGCCCGGCTCTCGTAATCAGCAATTTTTGCCTACCAACTGCAGAATTTGACGTTTAATTTGCGAGTTGGGTTACGTCAGCATAGCACAGCACAGCTGAGCACAGCACAGAATATATATATGTCGGTATAGGGCCGTCAATCAAAGGGTATTGCATTCAATTTGCAGCTTATACAGACATGGACGCAGACTCGTTTATTTTGGCCACATTTAATGCAGTTACGGCCAGCGTTGCCAGGGGCAAATCAACATTTCGCCCACAATTTTTGGTCGTCGTCGAGCGGTGTTGACTCTGCTGCAACAGCAACAAGCTTTGTTAACCGACAACGGCCACTTTGCAGGTCCGGTTGCCAGCTCCTAGTCCTAGTCCTTTACCAGATCCTATTCCACCGACCAGCTCTTCCTGTTACAGTCACAATTCAAATTCCGACTGGCCGGGACTCGAAACAAACTCGCAACGAGCTGCAGGAAAAATATGCTTCATGCTACGTGGCCCAGCAAAAACACGAACAATAAAAGTGGAGACAATAAAATAGGACTACGACAACTTGATGGCACTAGGAATAGCAATAGCAACAGCAACAGCAACAGAAATAGAAACAGAAACATTGGCAGCGATAACAGTGGCTGACTAGAAGAAGAAAAAAATGGCTGCTGTCGCATTTCCGGTGCCAGTCAAAATGGCGGATGCCGTGACGCCGCTTTATGAATAACCCAGACACAAAATACGAACTACACAGCGTCCCAAAGGCTCATATTTTCGAGGCTTGTTATGGTTTGACAGGCGGGGTCGCGGAGAGTGTGGAGTTGGCTGGTAAAAGGAGCAGCCAATTGAGAAATCAGTTCAGCAGAAATAATAATATTTATATTAATTGCCATTTTATCAAAGCACTCGAACCTTGAAAAATATAAAATGATTTTATTTAAGAGAAAATGCAAAAACACAGCACAGTATAGAGAAAAAATTTAAATAATGGAAAATCAATACCGGATTGCACAATAATTTTTGTTAGTAAAAATATAAATGAACCTGGATTGAAGTTTTTAAGGCTTTTGACTTTTTAATTAGCAAACCATTATCATAGATTTAAAATTTTAATAAACAGCAATAAACATGAAATCACTTAATTCAAGTTCACAGTTTGTGCTTATTGATATTTTAATTTTTGTTTGTGGGTCAAAGTTTAAATTGAATATTTTATTCTTAAATGGATTTTCATACAGCATGAAGAGTATATAAAAATTTTATTTTGAATATATGTATATGAATTATATTCATTTTCCATTTGGTACTATTTACTATTATTCCTGTTTCTGTGGTTCCTATTTTACGAGCAGCTTTTTCTTCCAGTGCCTTTGAAATTATAAAATCATAATTGAATTGTGCCTGCCTAGGAGTCCATATTTCACTAACCTCCACCCTTGAACTTTTATTGGTTTTTAATGAAATTTTCTTTTTCCGCTGTTTTTTATGCATTTTGCAGTTATCGACCGGCGGCGGTTCCGGCAGCGGCTGCGCAGTCAACGCCGCTGGCACAGCGCCTGCAGCGGTTCCGACACCGCCAGCAATTGCAGCGGCAGCAGCAGCAGCAGGAGGAGGAGCTACAAGGGCCCTTCACTGATATCGGAGCTTACCAAAGCCCCTACGCCGAACAAATAGGCGTAGCCAATTCGTGGAGCCAGCCATTTGGCGGGATCCCAACACTTGAGGCTGGGCAACCGACGGAGCAGGAGTACCCCGACCCAGAGGACGAACTAGGGAGAGATCTAGAGCCAGATCGCGTTATATATCCCGATTCGGAGCCGGAGGACGAGGAGGCAGCGCCGCGAAAGCGTATTGTCATCAGGCGGCGCATTGTGCGCAGCGGCAACAGCAACAAATCCAGTGGAAATACCACCGCGCAGGCTGTCAGGAGCACCACTGCCACCGAGGCTGCCCGCAGCACCACCGACAAGTCGGCTGCAGGTGGCGGCGGCAAAAATCTTGGCTGGCTGACCAGGCTGCGCAGCTTTGGAGCCAGCAACACTAAGAACTCCCTGGAGACTGCCGCAGCAGCAACACTCAGTGGCAATAATCACTCCACAGTAGGCAGCAGCAGCTGCAACAATAATCGAATCATGGCCGTCCTGCGTACCATGAAGCTGAAGGAGCGCCTGGTCATCAGCCTGGGCGCCACCTTGGTCCTGCTCACCCTCCTCCTCATCGTGGACGTGCAGATGGACTTTGGGGTGGCCAATCGACATCTGCTGCAGCAGCAGCAGCACCAGAAAATCCGACTGGGCAACGATTACGATGCCACGGGTGCTGGTGGCGGCGGTGGAATGCTGCACGAGTTCAAGCGCAAATTCCTGCAGAAGAGGTGAGTAACGCATTCCTCGGTAGGATTTCGACACACATTTATAGCCAAAATCCTGTCATTAATCAACGTTGTTCGATTCCTAATAAGGGTTTGGGTTTGAATACGAACTCTGGCAGCGGGTTAAGAGGAAGTGACTCCTTCCTGCAAGTGGAGTTGTAACATAGTAAGTGATCGCCATAAAATTAAGGGGCGAGTGTGAGGTTAACAACGTAAAATTCTCTTTATTTTAACACTTAAGGTACAAGGTACATTAGCCAAACTATGCACTAGCTTTTTAGGTTTTAATATTTACAATAAAGTGGAAAGCATAAGAGCCTGTTGAAATATATTAACAAATCCGTAGAATCCTTAACTGGGAGCTTGTTGCAATTCAGTATTACAAACTCCCACCAAGAGGGCAACCTCTGGCCATTCCGGCGGATTAAAAATTATGCACAAATCGCAAACGGGGTCGGGCCATTGACTCGGGCAAACAACCCTATTACCATCCCTGATACCCATGGGCGCCGTCCCCACTGGCGACTGAACACGGCAGTGTACATAATTCAATTTAGCAGAAATGCAACAAAAGTTGCAATAAAACTTGGTTGGCCCCGGCATTAAAACGTAATTTGCTACAAAACATAAACCCCACGCCAGGACGAACTTCTTGGAAACTACAACAAGGAGCCAGAAGGGCTACACTAGGAGCAAAAGCAAAAGCAGGAGCACAAGCAGAAGCCGAAGTAGGAACAGGAACAGGGACAGGAACAGGAGCCGGGTTAATGCCGGGTGCCATAGAATATGTACAGCGCAAGTCGCTTTACCTTTGTACACTTCATTTTTTTGCGTTGCGTGTGGTAAGTGGGTGAAATCGGGCAAAGTTGGGGCTGGCTGTGGGGTGTTGTCCGCCATTTCGCTGCGGCTGGGCGGAAGCCGAGTAATAAAACATCAAAATGACGCAGCAAGGCGCAGGGAAACTGTTAAGACCATCCTTCCAGGTGGGCAGGGCCCACTCCCAGGTGCAGTAAACGAGCCTGGACCCATCACATCCCTCCAACCGCCACCCGTTTCGTTCGGTTCCTTTCCATTCCGGGAACATAAAACGCCAATGTTTAGCCAGTAAATATTTAATTAATTCATAAGCCGCCTGCCACCCAGCCCGTAAAATGAATGCCTTCGGAAACTGCTTCCCCGCATTTGCTGCGTCTGAGGGATGCCATCCCTTCGATGCTCCGTGGCTCCTCCGCTCCAGCGCCCAGCTATCTACTTATGCGCCCTGGCAAATGCAAAATTATGATGCCCCCATGCACTGAGTCGTGCAACGCGGCTGTGAAGCGTAATAAATTCTATTTAAGCATCAAATGTTTGCCCGCCTCCGTCTTGGTGCCAAAGGAGAAAGCCACCCATCACAGCCCCTCTCCTCCTGCTGCGACTTGCCTGCCTTGTAATTTTTTAATTATTTCATTAAAAACTGAAAACTGGTGGCAGCGTACTTGGCAATGCTGTAAATGCTCCCCAGGAAGCTCAAGCAAAATTCATTTTCAGTGATGATTCGCATTTTTGGGTTGTTATCAATCTTGATTTTTTCGTGTTTCTTGTGGCAACCCTTTGAAATTCAATTTAAATCTGCTGAGAGGGATTTTCAAAGATACCTTTTATAATCTAGTTAAAAAACTGATTTGTTTGGGAGATCAATTCTGAAAAGATTGCGTTTTTATAAGTTGGTTTTATAGCATATTATAAAAATAAGTTCTTGAAGTATAATTTAAAATAAGATAGAATTTTCTATTATTAAATTGTAACTATTTAATTTAGGAATTAAGAGGTCTTAGGAAATATACCAGAGAAATCTCATTAGATCCCCTACTTAGTACATTAATTAACCTAATGTCAAAACTATCTGTGCACCACTGTCATCGCTTACGACTTGCATAAACTTCGAACTATGATCCTGTTGCCGCTTTATTGTTGCTGTTATCCCTGTGGCAGGTGCCGTCTATTGCCATTACAGTTGCAGTTGACTGGTTAATTAACCGCAGCACATGGGCAGCTTATGTGGGCAGCGTTACGCGCACCACGTGACACTTTAATGAGCAAAGTTTCGCGGGAGTGTATGTAATTAAGTGCACGCCACATCGATCACCGGTAACGAGAACAGCACTGGGCTTTCACTGAGGCTACGCACCACAGTACATACATATTTAGGGCCACTGTCTGCGGCAGAATCAATTTTGAACGAGCCCCATAAATATGCGAACAAAGCGAGGACACTTTCCATAAGTACTAGGTGCTCCGAGCTCCGTGCTCCCTCTGCTTCAATCTCTGTTTTCCACGCTCGTTCCTCTTAGCTCAAAGGAAGATTTAAATACTTATTAGCCCATAAAGTGGCATTATGCGGCTGCCAATAAAACGCGTGAAATCTGCGTTAGAGCGCAAAACTCTTAATAAGCCCCGCGGGCGAGGTGAAAGCGGCTTTGCCGCCATATATGTTCTCATCCCATCCCCTGGGGCAATGTTGACAGCCTCTCAGATATTCAGCCATTCACCCATTCACCCATCTTGCCATTTTACCATTCTTGTCTCTTTTGGCCTATCTGCTGTCTTGGCTCAGACGTCGGCTGGCAACTGTTAATTGAAAAAGTTTTTGCATTCTCCGGCACATGTGCACACCTGTCTGACAGACGGATAAGACAAGGTGGAGTTGGGTAGCGGGGCAGCTGGGCTAGATTTCGTTGAGATTTAAGAACTTTTGCAACAATTAAAAAATATATAAAAACGACAATTTACCGAGAAACCGAAATTTCGAGATTCGGGTCTAATGATGTGCAGCTTGCAGCTGGCTGAAGAGATGTCATTTGGCTTAATGGTCACACAACTGCCACATAATTCCGGCCTTTATTCGCATCCTCTCTCTCTCTCTGGCTACAAGGATCTCGGGACCAGGACCTCCGCCTGCTAACGAGCCGGGGCCAGGCTCTCGGTTATATCTCAAGCATTTCGCCAAGCGGTGCCAAGAGTCAAGGCTGGCAAAATGGATGCAACAAATTCTGAAACTTTAATTCATTTTTCAAGCACTCTTTTTGTCTGAAGCAGGGCGCTGTCTAAACGGCAGCTGATTACCAGCACACGAACCGTGGGTTCACGTGGGCAATTCGCCTTCTAAAGTATGATATGATGCTTACAAATTTGTAAAGTAAACAAAGGTTATATTTCTATAAAGAGTAGGACTATAACTTATTAGGTTAACAGATAGATACATACTTTTCCCTTAACTTAAATGAGTAAATTTTATATCTGATACAAAATATCCTTGCCTATTTGGGCGAAACGAAGAACCATAAGCCTTTGAATGTTTAGTTACCTTTCCAGACCTGTTCACCACTGTGCTGGGATGCGGTAGGGCCTCGCTGAAGTACCTGCAATTCCAGTTTATTGCAGTCAAGTGAAGAGTCCCATGTGTGTGTCTGAGTTTGTGAATGGTTCTGGGGGTGGCTGCTGGGGGTGGCTGCTGGGCTTGGGTGGTTGTTCGGGCTCGTCTTAGATAAACGCAACTAAAACTGGGGGCTGACAAAGTTTGTAGCTCACCTGCAAGTGCAAGTGCGTGTCTTTAGGAGCCTGGCCAGGGGCACTTAGTTGCCCTCGCTGCTCGATGGCTGCCACTAAAAGGCAGTCGGGCTCTTGGCAGCTGCAATTAGCAAGGAGAGCCCACCCATTGTCAAGTGCTCCCGACCCGGCGACCCTCGGGTGCCCCGCTAATTATGGCGTTTCTTTCGCAAACTCACTTTCATGCAGCTCCTTTTAACACGGTTACTTTTCCTTTCCTTTTATTGCAGCAACTCATCCGGCTCGAAGGAGGCCTCCACGCAGGCGGCGGCAAGTCAGAGCGGCGGGGCAACCAGTGGCCAGGAGCAACCGGCGGCCGGAGCTTCCGGGGGAGCGGCCGGACCCGGAACGGGGGCCAGCATCTCCACCCGGAAGCCCACACCGCACGATCGTTATGCGGATCTGCAGAAGCACCTCCTCAGCGACGAGTACTCGCATGTGATTGTGGACAATACGCCAAATGTGGGACGGGACAATCCCACGCTGGCCGAGATGCTACATCGCAAGGCCAGGTGAGTGTGGTGCATAAAAACCAGGAGCCAGCAGTCAGGAGCGACAACAAAAAATTCAATTTCCCCTGGGCGGAAGGACATAATGCTTACAGTTTTTACCTGGGGCCCGGAGCCACTTTGCCCGGCTACGTGGTAATTGATAGTAGAACGGGGGACTTTACTGCTTTTACTGAAAGAGGAACGGAAACTGGGCGGGGGAGTTACAGCACTTTTCGGGCTTCAACGGAATTGAAATGATTTTTATTGAAATTTACGCTCCATTTACGTGACACATTTACGTTTTAGACATTTAAGCACCCATCCCGGAACCTCTACATCCCTTGAAGCTCTTGTGCCTTGTGCCCAGATCTTTATGTGCATGTCTCTATCTGTCGCTGGTAAGTGTTGCTTGATTGTTGTTGCCGCCGGCAACGGGTTCTCCGGATGAGGACCCCTCCCTGCCGATAACACTGATGAGAGTTTGCCTTGTCTCAACGCGGCGTATGCGTAATTTCGTGCGAGCACAATCAAATAAAAGTGCAATAAAGAAATCAATGTGGATTTGCAGCACCCACCGCTGCTTCCTATGCTTATCTCCGTTACCGTTTGGCGGAATCTCCCCCTAGTCGGTATCTGGGTTCTTCCCAGCTTCTTTCCAGTTCTTGCTTCCCCGCACACTCTTGAGGCAGCAATGAAATTTATTTCGTCGAGTTTCCATTTGATTTTCTTGCTCGGTAATCAGCTTAGTTTTCTCCTCCGGCATCTTGGCCCATCCCCACATCCCTACCACATCCCATTCCGAATTTTCCTTTGGCACTCCACTCCAGCCGGCGTTTTTCGCTTGCTTTTACAATGAACAGACACTCGGGAAGCTTCTGTTCACTCGAAATCGTTTTGGCAGTTTTTATCAAAATTGAATACGTAGCGTATGAGTAATTTCATTTGCTTCACTAGTTGGCGAACATTGCCCCAGCTGAAGTTGCACAAAAATTGGTTCAGCACTTAGGAGGAGAGGGGGAAAGCGGGGAAAATCGAAAATGGGGAAAATGCAAAGTCGCAAAAACTTGTCAAACTCAAGTTGTTGTTTCGGCTGAGGTGGGTTGCTGTTGGGCTGCAGGGACTGCCTGGTGGCCTGTTGTTGTCTGAGCTGGCTAAGTGTGGGCGTCGGCATTAGCATAAAATGCTTGATTTTCTAATTTATAGCACATCACCGAAAACCAAGCCGGAAAGTTTGCTACTTTTTTTGGTGTGTCGCACGTAGCAAAATGCAAATTTCATTAACAAGCGAAATTGCTGGCAGTAAATGTGCATGGTAAGAACGGTGGCAGAGGGACTACAGCGAAAAATGCATCAAGAAGTCGGGATGCTCTTGCAGGTGGAGTGTGAATTTTGCACAAGTCTAACAAGACATGCAATTTTTCTATGCATAAATTTGAAGAAAGTATGTTTTTTTACTGTGCTGTTTACGGGTTAGTTAATTATAGATCTGAATGATATTCTTTTTATATTTTCACTTAGCAATGAACTTACAGAAACGATCTTATCGGTTTAATACCAATATTTGCCAGGAGATAACATACGCATTATCCCTTTGTAATGTTTTTACCTCAAAAGGATATCAAGATCTGTGTTGGCTGAAATGGGATCACGTCAAGGCCCTCACGGTGAGGCTTGTCCTCCAGTCCTGTCTCCTGTCTCCTGTCGTCTGTCGTCGGCTCTATCTCATTAAAATTCTGTCCCTACATGCTCGACGATGTCTTTTATCTAACAGCCCACCATCACTCCGCCTTCACCTGCGGTTTACTCAGCACTTTTTGGCCCAAACCCCGCATAGTATGCAACGCAGCTCGGGTAACTTGGCAGGCCAAAGAATCCGAGGAGCTAAGGACATGCGGTGGGGAGGAGGAAAATCCTGAAAAAATGTGACAAAATGCAAATGCGCCTAAAATTACCAGATGAGATATTGCCAGCGGCTGCTGAGGAGTCAGGTGCAGCGAGCGATGACTACAAAAGCCTGTCCGACATTAGCCCGGCTATATAATTACGGCAACACCACAGTGCTGATTCAGCCAAAAATCCCAGGGTCGCGACACTGTCCACCGCCGGCTTGCGTTTAATTAGTATGACAAATTTTTAATTAGCCTGCAATTGCGACCGCGCTCAGCGGCGACAGAAATCTTATTTCGAGCGAATTACACCCGGCTTAAAAGGAGAAACACAAGAAGTTTTAGCAGCTGTCGGTCAGAATGAAAATGCCAACGAATCTGGGAAAAGAAAATGCACTCAAAGAACTTTTAATATGCTGAAATTACAGAAGGATTATGTGGGTTACTCAAGTGACCGTAGTTTATGTAAGATTTGTTACAGCATCGCAAAGTATATTCTCTTTTTGCTTAAAATACTTTCATAAATCATTTACTAAATATAAATACTTTGATATAACCCTCAACTTGGCACTAAAATCCTTAGTTTCCTTAAGAAATTGTTCAAGTGTGCCACCGGATCCGGGAAATGGGAATGGGAATCGGAGAGTGCGCTTAGTAATAAAAGACTATGCTCAATGTCGACGAGTGTGTAAAACTCGGAGAGCTTGCTGACATCCCGGCGAAGTTTCCACTTCCCATCGGATTTTGCCGGGCTTGGTTTTCTCGGATCCCAGCTGCAGTTGGTTTGCTGTCATTGGTTTTAATGTTCGCGCTCTTGCCGCTGAAGTTTCAGACCCGGCTACAATATAAGTTTAATTTCACTTTTCTCCGCCCCTCGCTTTCAGTTTATTCCGCGAACTCGGCTCAAAAGTGTCCGTGCTTGCAGTCCGGGCCGGGGTCCGTCCGTCCATCTGGATGGCTCCTCGTTGGTCTTGGCGGCCGCAAAATTTCACACGCACAAAGTTTTTCCTCGTCTCCATCTAAGCAGCACTTTTGCGGCTCCGTGGCTGCGGCGGCCCGGTCGCAGCTGCCCGGGGAAAATGGGTAAGAAGGGAAACTTTACTGACATTTTCTTATGGTGAAATAATTGCGGGCTGCCGGGTATGGTGGGTGGGCGGGCAGGCAGGCAGGCCGGCAGGCTTAAGCAAAGGCCAGGACATGTCGGCTGACAGCTGTTATTATAGTACCCACTTGGGCTGGCTGTGAAACAGCGGAAGGATAATACAAGTACCAGGACCAGCTCGGTCTCCAGCTCAGGCAACAATAGCAGCGGGAACAACAAGTGAAAACCAGTCAGACGGCTGAGTTGACTGACTGAGTCATAATCCCGAGGCACAAAGTTTGCCTCGAAAGCGGCAGGTCTGCAGGTTGAGCAGCGCCAATCCTGCGGCAATTGAAATTTAATATTTCATTAATTAGTAATTCCTATCGAAGCGTAAAAGTTGGGGTTTCATTCCGACGAAGGTCTCGGGCCTTGAAGTATCATGTCTGCTGGAGCTCAAGAAAAAGCCCTTGCAATCAATTAAAATACTTCAAGAAATATGAAGGTTAAAGGCTTTAATTCAGAGATTTTATAAATAATTTCATGAATACTTTTTATGAATTATATTAAAACCCATAAATATCAAAACCGTTGTTTAATAATTATGAGTATTCTTCTGGCAAAGGAACTTCATTCAAACTAACTTCGCTATGACTGGCATTAATGTAATAAACAGATGTGCCCTTCTTTACTATAAACTAAATACCTATTAAAATATACTTTTATTTAATTGTTTAACCCACTCTTTGGCATTCTAAACCGCATTAATTAAAAATAAGTTCCCGGATGAAGATTACAGTAAACAAAACCCTGCTTACGGTATCCTTTTGCATCTTTTCATGTTTACATTAAGTGCGATTCTGCAATAGAATTTCAAGCTGTAAGCAAGTTTTATTCCTGGCCGCTGTTTTGCCGGCCCAAGGACGTTGGTCTCCAAGACCAGGACTCCCCCGGCGGCTGCCCTGTCCTGTCAAATCGTCAAACCGAGCGCAATTAAGCTGATTAGCGAGCGTCATTCAGAGGAGCTTTTGCCTGCCGCCCCGTCGTCGCTGACATAAATAAATTTAATTTCCGCTAAACATAACTCAAAGTAAACTTTTGACGCAAGTAACCGCCAGGAACGTGCAACGCGCCGGGCGGGCGGGCAGCTGAAAGGGATTGGGGGGAGGACTGTGCTGCTACCAATTATATGAAAATCTCTTTTTCAATTATTTTTTTTTTATCGTTTCTGTTTTTGCTGCGGTACGCTGTTGTCAACGTCGTTGAGTTGTCAACGCTTTGCATAACAAAGTTTTGCGCGGGCTTAGGCCATGGCTACGTTGGGAGGGGGTTGGTCGACGGGTGTGGGGGGTGGCCTTTAAGGGGAAGGTGGGGTAGGTGGTTTAGGGGGCTCCGGATCGGGCTCGGGCGGTGGTTGGCTGTCACTGCGGTTGTCAGCGTTTGTTAGCCACCATGTGTGCGAGTGTGTGTGTCCTGTCACGTGCGCTTTTGGCGTGCCACGTCACAGCCCCGCCGCCCCTTTTTTTTTCCCTACTTCCCTATTTATACCCCCTACAATGGCACACCTTCCCCCCCGTTTTACACATCGCCTTCACTTTCTCTTGTAATGCGATTTCTGGCTTTGTTGACTGGCGGCCGCTGCAACTGATTTACGTGACTCAATTACTAAAGGGATTTGAATTCCGTTCGGCTGATGGCCCTTTTCCAGTCTCCTTGTCTTTCCCTGCTAACCCAAAAAGTGCAACAGCTGGCCAAAGCGATTGGCCGGGCATTTACAAGCCACGAACACAGGGCGACTCAATTAGGTTGTCACCGAAGGTTGCACAATCTCAGCATCACATGTTGTTTGGGCTTAAAGCTTATTTTCATTTCATTATTTTTCTTAGTATATTTAGCTTCCCTGAATTATGTCAATGCAAAGGTGTTGACTTGTTTGCCACACTGTATTGGCCATGGGATTGATTTTTTCCTGTCCGCGTCCCACTGTGCACAAGCCGGCGCTAACCGCAGACACACACAATATATAGCCACTGTGGACAGCGGCCAGTGCTTAGTCAATGTCCGGATCGGGCTTCATCAATTACGCAGCTCCTGCTCCCGATTCAGCTGCTGCTGCCGCTGCCGCTGCTGCTCCTGCGGATTCGGTTGCCACACCGCAGTTGACAAATGAAACATGAGCACAAATTTGACTCTGCCTTACGTAACTCCTTTGTTCCTTTAGCCCCTTCAAGGGAATATTTTAGCAATCAAAACGTGAGCGGATACAGAAGGTTTATGCTTAGAATATAATAGAAAATAAATACGTACATTTTTGTCCCAATAATCGAGAACTCCTTCAGTGGTTTTTTGATCGTAACTTGCCTTAAACTCAACTGATTTCGGAGTGGTTTGGTTTTTTCTTCTTAGTTTTAATAGAGAACTTTTCTGCATTCAAAACTAAATTTCTAATTTTTGGCAAATTTTTGACAATTTTGACCATGTAACCCCTTTCATTTTATGAAAAAAAGTTAGTTCATTTTTGTCCCAAAAATCGCAAACTTCTTCAGTGATTTTTTGATCGTAACTTGCCTTAAACTCAACGGATTTCGGTGTGGTTTGGTTTTTTCTTCTTAGTTTTGAATGGAGAACTTTTCTGCATTTGATTTCTAATTTTTGGTCAATTTTTGACAATTTTGACGATGTAACCCCTTTCATTTAATGAAAAAAAGTGGGTTCATTTGTGTCCCAAAAATCGCGAACTTCTTCAGTGGTTTTTTGCTCATAACTTGGCTTAAACTCAACGGATTTCGGTGTGGTTTGGTTTT
>VNJV01002940.1:0-15656 GCA_008042635.1 Drosophila nikananu
ATACGTCTCCGAGGAGAGCGAACTGGCGAGGGGCCTTCGCGACGTCGGAATGTCCGAGGAGGAGGATGGACTGGACGAGCTGACCTCGGACGCCGATGTAACTGTGGTGGAGGTAAAAACGCAGAATGTCTCTGACGTTTCTGCAGATAAACCTCCACCACAGTAAAGCAGCTTCCGCTGCCCTTCTCGTCCACCTTGCAGAAGGTGGCACCGACGCTGTCCTCATCCAGGAGCCCTGGGTCTGTGGCGACAGAATCCAAGGGTTGAGGGCAGCCGACTATAGGCTCTATGCAGCCCCCACAACAGGTAAATCGCGAGCCTGCATACTCGCAAAGAAAGGCTTAACTCTTTTTATGCTACCCAATTTCAGCAATGAAGATATAGTTACAGCAAGCCTAGAGGGACCTCGTGGATCCCTCCGTATATGCTCCGCCTACCTGGGGCACGACCAAGACCCCATCCCCCCAACCCTGAAGCAAGTCACCGAAGACAGCAAAAAGCTGGGCCTGGACTCCATCATCGGGTGCGACGCGAATGCCTATCACTATTTGTGGGGCAGCTCGAATACCAACGATAGGGGTGAGTCTCTTTTTGATTTTATCCTTTCATCTAATTTACTGGTGGCTAATTCGGAGAATGAACCCACTTTTGTTATCCAAAACCGTAGGGAGGTGCTAGACATCACCCTTCTCACTGAATCTCTGAAGGACTCTCTGAAGTCGTGGAGGGTGCTGGAGAAGCACTCATTCTCCGACCACAGGTACATCCAATTCACGCTAGGCTTCGATATGTTCAACCCAGTCACTTTCCGGAACCCCCAACGGACTGACTGGGAGAAATATAGCTGAGTAAGATCCTTAAACCCCCTCCAGCCCCAAACCACTCGGACTTCTGTTCGGAGGCGCTGGAGCGTCTTGTTGAGACTTTTACCGATGCTTGTAGCACGGCTCTAGACAGGTCCTGCCCCCGTAGTAAGAAAGGGGGAAAGTCTGGGAAGAAGCCACCATGGTGGTGTAAGGAATTAGGCTGCCTCAAGAGGACCACGAGGCAGTCCTTCAATCTAGCCAAGAGCGCCGATACGGACGCATCGTGGCGTCTCTACAAATCAAACTTGTCCCTATACAACAGGGAGCTAAGAAAGGCCAAAAACAGGCCTGGTCCGTCTTTTGCTCAGGAATCGAGGACTACTCTAAGGCGTCCAGACTGAGGAAGGTCCTCTCGACGACGTTCTCCAACCCGGGCTTCGTCAAGCGTCCTGACGACAGCTGGACGACCTCCAGCGAGGAAACCCTCGGTGTTCTCCTGGATGCTCACTTCCCTGCTAGCCCTTTTCAGAATAGCCCACCAAACCCCCCGACACGGCGGGGTCCGTACGAAATCGCATACCTCCTTACTGATAGGAACATTAAATGGGCAATTAACAGCTTTAGCCCATATAAATCACCAGGGGTGGACGGCATCATACCTGCGCAGCTAAGCTTCGCAGCCGAGCTTTCCACCCCCTGGCTTCGACTGATTTTTTCGATCATCCTTGACACAGGAGTCATTCTAGACGGATGGCTCCGCTCAAAAGTTGTTTTCATCCCCAAGGCAGGTAAGCCATCGCATTGCACGCCTAAAGATTACAGGCCGATAAGCCTCTCCTCGTTTCTACTCAAGACGGTGGAGAGACTCATCAGTCTGCATCTCAGAACTAATAACCAACATCATAGAAAAATCGCTCCATGAAAAGGAGTTCACACTCTTGCCTTCTTGGACATAGAGGGCGCTTTCAACAACATTCTCCCAGGTTCAATTACGACGGCACTGACTAAGCTGGGGATTGATCAACACTCGGTGGGTCTCATCGACCGGATCTTGCGCAGCAGAACGGTGGAGGCAACACTGGGGGGTCAACCATCTCCAGACAAGTCAACAGAGGAACCCCTCAGGGCGGAGTCCTCTCCCCTCTCCTATGGAATGTGGTGGTCAGCGAACTGCTCCAGGGCATAGAAGACGGCGGCTGCCGTGTTGTGGCCTACGCGGACGATGTTGCCTTGGCGTTCACGGGAAAATTCCCGCAAACCCTCTGCGACATAATGAGCGAAAGCCTCCGGTTTCTGGCGGATTGGACGGCCAGGTCCGGCTTGTGAGTAAACCAAGCAAAGACCGAACTGGTTCTATTCACGAGGAAATACAAAATCCCCAAAATAATTCCCACTAAACTCTGTAGGGAACCTCTCCTTTTGAAAAATCAGGCTAAGTATCTGGGTCTTATACAGGACAGAAAACTCGATTGGTCCCTTAATACGGACAAAAGGGCCAAAAAGGCCACAATCGCGCTGTATACCTGGCGTAAGGCTATCGGGCTAAAATGGGGTATGACCCCAAAAATAGTCCGTTGGATGTACAGAGTGGCAATCTGGTGGCCAGCTATTAAGCGTTTCACCTGCCTGGGTAAGCTAAGAAAAATCCAACGCATGGCTGAGATCTGCATGACAGGCGGCCTGCGCACGACTCCGGGAGACGCCTTGGACGTTCTCCTGGACATCCCCCCAATTAAAATCATGGGAGAGATGACCGCGTCACTCTCGGCACTAAGACTGAAGGGCGTGGGTCTGTGGAGAAGATCGAGTTTCGGGCACACGAAAGAAGCCATTGATCAGCTCCCCCCAACCAGGGTCAGAGCTCCCTATGCATATTCTCGGACAGTCAGGCTGCCCTGAAGGCGCTTGAAGCCATCTCTTCAAACTCGAAGACCATTAACGCCTGCCGCAGATCTCTTCATGAGATGGCGGAGCAGTACGACCTCCACCGAGGGCAACTGCGCTGCCGATGAGCTGGCCCGGCAGGGTACAACCTCCCCTCTTCAGCCGGAGAGGGAGTTAGTTGACATGCCCTTGGCCACTCGCAGACTTATATGCAGGGAGTACTTCCACCTCATCGCGCATAGGAAATGGGAAAACCTAATCTCCTGCCTCCACGCTGAATTGATCTGGCCACGCCGATCAGCGAAACGCTCAAAGGAGCTACTGTTACTAAGCAGGGAAAGCTGCGCCCTTGCCGTTAGGGCTCTCACTGGTCACTGGCTACTTGGAACACATGCGTCCAGGCTGTTGGTACACCACAATGACTTCTGTAGAAGTTGCAGGGATAAGGAGGAGGAGGAGACCGTTCTTCACCTTCTCTGCCACTGTCCGGCCCTAAGCAGACGGAGACTGCAGTACCTGGGCTTCCCCACCCTTTTGGATCTCGCAGAGCTGAGCGAGACATCACCGAGGCAGATAACCCGATTCATCCAGGGATCAGGTTGGTCCTCTCTTACATAGGATTGGTCATCGGCCCTTGAGAACCTGCTTCGGAGGGGGGATCTAAGTCCACGCGGCATCACAAAGAGCCTTCTCAGGCTCAAGTGGATGGACTCAGAGAGCCGGAGCCGGCCATCACCGCCCTAACCTAACCTAACCTAACTTTATTCGTCCGTTTTATCCAGCAACTCCAGTTACTTTTTTTTCCAATTACGAAATATTTTCGTCCCAAATATAAGTTGATTTTCGATCTTTCAACTGGTTGTACGCTTTATCCAGCGTCCCGACAATATAAGGTGTGATCCCGCACACTTGCTCTTTCTCCCCCTCTTCCACGGGACTTTCGTCCGCAGAGCTTCCAATCCGCTTTCCCAAGCTAGTTTTTAACCTTCCTGTTACGATACGATTGAATAAACACCGACGCATGTCGCGCAAAACGCCGAATAGTTTCTTCCGTGTTTTCTTGTCGAGTGCATTTTAGGTAAGAGCCATTCCCCTCCGAAAATTTGGTACAACAGAGCTGGATAATTCTATCACCAGCAGTTCCGGTGGCCTTAAAACCCCACAAGATAAGTAAACATTTTACTTTGCTGCCGGTCATTTTTATGATTTTTGTCTAAATCCGAGTCCGATTGATCCGACACTACCTAAGCACGCAGCCAGGTATACCGTCGGGACCGGGCTCAACACTTTGAAGATCTAAAAGAATAGAGCTTTCGTCTAAAGTAGGACTGAAAATAAAGTTCGATTTGGGCTTGATGTAAGAATAAGTCTGATAATAGTCAGTGGAAGTTGAGTAAGTGGTTTGAAAAAACTGCGCAAACAGCCCGGCAATAGCCCGATCGTTTTTTACGGTTGTATTTTGCAACCGACAGCGAGGAAGGATGCGTAATTGGCTTACGTTTAGTGTTAACAAAATTATAAAACTGTTTTGGGTCCTGAGAGATCTGGACCCTACAACGAGTCAAATAATTATTGTAACACTGCGCGTTCAACACGGTAAATCTTGACCGAGCCGATAAATAAAGGGATAGGGCAGAGTTAGAACCGGAATGTTTATATTTAGTATACAGCCTAGATTTTTTATTTTTAAGATGACGCAACTCTTTAGTAAACCAAGGAGGCTTATTTGGGGTTGGCGGATAGTATAACGGAACACATTCAGTAAAGAAAGAATTCATGGCACTGTAAAAAATATCCACGGCTTCAGCAATGCCAGTGCACATGTATAAATCGGACCAATTAAAATCTGATATAAGGATATTCAGCCGTTCAAAGTCCGTCGTGCGAAAATAAAGAACTTTTTCGGCTGAACAGTCACATATATTCAGTAGTCAGTCCCAATGTCGAGAGTCACACCGAAAGTAGGATGACAGGGATCTTCGGGAAGCGTCAACGGCGCCACCCTGGCTAAGCTGACTCTTGCCGGATCTGAGACAAAACAGAGATCAAGCAAGCGCTCTAAGGAATTTTGTACATGGTTGACTTGAGACAGCGAAATGTCGAGCAAGCCAGCAATAAAATCGTGATGTGTGGAGGTAAGGAGTGAATTAGTCGAAATATTTGAGGATCAGATAGCCCATGGGATATTAAAATCACCAAGAACTACTAAATGATCCTTATCCGAAAGTCGATTGGAAATTATCTGGATAGCGGAAAGATGGTTCCAATAAAAAGGAAGTTCCGACATAGGAGGAATGTAGGAACAGGTAATGAAAATGGAGCTACCATTGACTGATACTTCAAACAAAGGAATTCAACATCGTTGAACTCCTCGAAAGTTATTAATTCCGACGAGAGTCTGGAGTCAACCGCTATAAGACACCACCTCCACGCCTGATAGGCCGATCCAGCCGATATATCGTGAACACAGCTGGAAAAACTTCGGAGCACAGAATCTCCGGCTTTAACCAGGTTTCCGTGAACACAATAACCTGGGATGCAAAAGAGAGACTATCAGAATACTGTTTAGGAAGCTTACTACGTAAGCCTCTTGCATTCTGATAGGAGATAGAGAGGGAAGTTATTAGTTTTTTTGGAGCGGATGTCGTAGAGAGCACAGTGGTCTGGTCGGGCCTAGACTTATTCCTACAGGCCGCCGTTTCTTTTTCTTAGCTTCGAACTCCTTGACGACAACATATTCGGGCCAGAAATTGGAAGAGCATATTGTTTCAAAGAGCTCATTAGGGACATTTATTTTGAATGATGAATTATCCCTAGCATTAAAAAATTTAAAATTGTCCACCTTTATTTTTATTTTTTCGGCACTAGTTTTGCCCTGGATATAGGCGATGACATCCTCAGATGTCTGAGCAGGGGAGAGTCGCGAAACAAATATGTGTTTCGTAAGTGGTATAGCTATGAGGGCTTTCGGCGATGCAGACTGCTGATCTGCATTGCCAGTATCGGCCGGTAGTCCGGGCCTGATACCCTGAGCGGGTAAATTGACTGAGCTTTGAGGGGTCAGTATTTGAGACCCCCCAGGGGACAAAACGGATATCACCGGGGGAACAGACACTCCCGCAACACATTCGGGTACCGAATCTTTTTTACCACTCGACCTCAGAACTTTTTGACTTGATTCTGAGGTCGAGGGCTGCGTCGACAGAGGCTGCTGTTGGGAGTCCGCCGCTGGTTTTTAAGATCCGCCTAGATGCTGCAGACCAGCTGCGGTTTTTAACGTAAACCGATGTTTTTTCTTATATCGTCTACCGCCCGTCCTGCAAAACCAGCGCACTTGGCGTGCAATATGTTTTCGCACAGCCAGCAGCCGATTGTAAGATCAGCAGCAGTAATAGCCTCTTTACAGGTTTTAAGGAAACAGGCAATAGCGGTCATTATGGGGCTAACCACAGTACTTTTACGAATGTAGATGAGAAAAGTGCAGCTGCACTGAGAGAGATGGAAAACGAGAGAGCGGGTAAGCGGGTGAGCGTGGGAGCGAGCTCAACGCTTAGCTGTCGCGACTGCGCTAACTAAACGGGGAAGGCACAAAGAGGAATACAAACAAGAAAGGAAGCTAACTTCGATATGCCGAAGTTTAAATACCCTTGCAGTAAGTAAGAAGAAGAAGAAAAATCTACTGACTTTTTCGTTTTTTCGGGTACTGACATAAGATAAATGTTGCGAAAGAAAAATGTTGTAACGAGAAATGTTGCGGGCCAAAAATATTGCGAACGAACTAAATGAATTTGTATATATTTCAATGAGAGCGATATGATATAGTGGTCCGATTTGAATCAAATTAAAACCGAAATTCTGGAACAATACAAAGTGTCTATGTCTCAAATTTTATAAAAATATGTGGAAAATTGGCTTAGCTAGATTTTTTCCTCAAAATTTTCAGATCGGTCCTATGAGAGCTATATGATATAGTTGTCCGATTAAAACCGAAATTCAAGAATAATACAAAATGGCCATATCTCAAATTTTATTCAAATATTGTAAAAATTGGGTAAGTTATACTTTTTTTCATTAAAATTAACCGATCTTTCCTATATAGCTATATGATATAGTCGTCCGATCCGGCTCGTTCCGACATATATAGCAGTGAGAGCATATAGAAAACTATCTGCAAAGTTTCATCCAGATAGCTTCAAAACTGGGGGACTAGTTTGCGTAGAAAAGGACGGACAGACGGACAGACAGACGAACAGACGGACATGGCTAGATCGACTCGGCTGTTTATGCTGATCAAGAATATATATACTTTATAGGGTCGCAGATGTCTCCTTCACTGCGTTGCAAACTTCTGACTAAAATTATAATACCCTGCAAGGGTATAAAAATGCTAAGCAAACACCGGCAGCACAACTAAATTGCGAAAATAATAACAATTAATTACACAAAACAGAATAGCTGCATGCACACGAAGAGAACGGGAACTTTATTAATCACAATATAGAAAATTTTAATAAAACCCCGGTTGTTGTAATCCAAAAACTAACACAAAACGAGAGAGAAAGCTTATTTATTTCCACTTCTACACCTACATACATATGTATATATGTCCAATACAGTCCACTTCACTTATCTACAAGCGGCACCAACAATATGCGCAATAAATATTCCTATCCTGGATAATAATAGTAAAGAAACAATCCAAAATAAAACAATTTAAACAAAATTTGATTAATATATACCTACACTTACAAATATTTCGGCACGGGTATTTAAATAATTTAAATAATTTACTCCACAACTTAAAATAAATATATTTATAATAATATAAAATAAACTTTAAACTACAGGATTCTACAAATACAGTTCACAGCTCCTATAAATAAATAAATATATCCCCAAAACCACGGCCTCGAAACGCCTACTTAATTTGTTAATATATTTATCTACTTTTCCCTGCTCTATCCTGAGCCTAGCTTCATCCAGATAAACATACAGACTTTTATTGTCTCTCCTCTGCTCTATCCTGAGCGGATCTACAGGCAATTCCATACGAAATCGACTGCAAGTCGGCGCTCCGATTTTTTGCCAATTTTTTCCACCTCTCCGCTGTCTCCGCTATTCTGCATTGGCAATCGGCTAAGGCATAAACATATTCACACATACGCATTATCTCCGAAAACAGTACCGCGACAAATACAGCACCGGTCAACTAAATAAGTCCAAATACATAAAAATAATTTTAAAATTATTTTTCAAAACAATTCCAACTAATTAATTCAGTTAGAATATTGTTTGTGCTTCCACATCCTCATTAGTGTGATCGTATCTGTTTTCTGCACAGTGAACATTAGTCATTTATTCATAAACTAAATTCCTAGTATATTCCGATTGGTTCCTAAATTCCAAATCCAACTTAGATACATTAATAATTCGATATATATTATATGTCGCAGATTTATTTTTAATTTCAAATATAAAGACCTTTTCCGTTATTTTGTGTTCGCTTAATTCGTTGTGCATGTTCTTCGAGTACACATTTTCTACCTCTAGCGTGGCAAATAACTGTTATAGTTTCTGTCGATCGTAGTCTGGTCGCGAGCGAGAGTGAGAGGGAGACAGATATATTCCCGTTAAGAATGAGAACCAGGAATTGACAAAATGGCCAATATTTTTGTTGGTATTGGTGTGTGTGCGAAGTGGAATCCCAGCATGCAAAATTATGAGCGCTCAGAATTATGAGTCTGAAAAGAGCCCAGTTTCAGAGCGTTTTATGAGTAAACACATAATTAAGAGAGTTTTCGGAGCGTTTTCTGAGTAAACACATAAATAAGATCGTTTTCGGAGCACAATCAGTGCTTTCGAAACAAAGTCTCATAAAAGTATCTTTTTTCTGAGCTTTTTCGGAGCTATGGTAAGTAAACACAAAATGAAGATCGCGATAATTCCACGGTTTCGGAGCTGTGGTAAGTAAAAACAAGTAAAGGGCGACAAGAAACTGCGAAACTGCAAAATTTTCAGTTTGAGCATTACGAAACTGGAAGTCGGTCGTGTAAAGTGAAAAGTGTAATGAAGTGAAATCTAAAATACAAAAAAGAAATATACGTGATTACAAGTAAATATATTTAAATAAATAATAATATAAATATTAATAAAATAGAATAATAAAAAATAATAAGCATAAGTGATCGTAGTGAAAGCCTATATGAAGCGAAAAATAATAATAAATCCCGTCAGACCTAAGCGACGCAGTGAGTCTACCTTCAATTTAAAATAGTCAATTTAAATTTAAATTTTTAATTTAATTTAATTTCTTCTAGGAAGCCGAATTATTAAATTCCTTGAAGGGGACGCACCGCCAAAAAATGCATTATGCATGCCAATAACCACAATACTTCGAGATAATTATTACATTTCAAATGGTTTTATTAATCAAATTAAATATTAACTGCTTTTATTTCCTTTAGGAGCCTTCAATAAAAAATATGCGGTGGATGAAAAGCAGTTTTCAACAATATGCAGCAAGTGGTGTCAGACTTGCACTGACAGAATTAAATATAATAAAAAAGCCCTAAAGAATATTTAAATGTATGATCCGATCCAACTATGTTTATATTTTAAGTACCTACAATTTATAAGACTACAGCCAAAAATTACTAATGTTTAATGTTTACCTAATGTTTGATTTATGTATGAATCCATCCTTCTATGTTTAATTTTTTAAGTATAATTTATAAGCAAAAGAAAACAAATTAAATGTTAAATTGACGAACTATGTTTAAGGTTTTTGAATTCATCACGTTATGTTCACATTACTATTAAGGTCAAACATAAAATATTATAAATGAATGCATTTACAAATAAATATTTTTTCAACAATTTATACAAACCCAAAAGAGTCAAGAAAGTATCCTTTTGAAGCGAATTAAGTGCCTGAAATACGCACATAAAAGGATCTTTTTGGAGCGATTTAGGTGCTTGAAAACACACATAAAAGGCTCTTTTTGGAGCGATTTAGGTGCCTGAAAACGCAAATAAACCGAAAAAAGATACTTTTATGAGACTATGTTTTAAAAGCACTGATTGTGCTTTGAAAACGATCTTATTTATTTATTTATTTATTTATGTAATGTTAGAGTAGATTAAAAAACTAAACTAACATATTAAAATAAAGTGTTTACTCAGAAAACGCTCCGAAAACTCTCTTAATTATGTGTTTACTCATAAAACGATCTGAAACTGGGCTCTTTTCAGACTCATAATTCTGATTCTGATTCTGAACATAAATACATAAGTATATATAAAGGCAGTATATTTTCCTAAAATACATCCAGAATGACTTCCTCCATTTTAAATAAATTTTCGGTGACCTGTGACCGTCTGAGTCACTTCGAGTCCAAAGTCGGCAATCCAGCAGCCCCAAGTCCATCCAAGTACACTTGCCAAATTCATCTCGACCAAGTCCAAGCGCTATGGGATAAGGTCGAGAAAGAGTACGAAGCTTATTCAGAGTTGGCTTAGACGGCGCGGCGGACACTTTGTCTACTCTTAAGGCAAAGTACGATTATTCCTATTTCATCTACGAACGGTGTGCCGCCCAGCTCTTGGAACAGATCGATACGATCTCTTCTAAAGCAGCTCCAGTCCAATCTTCTGCGCCCCAAAATTCCTTTCCGTCTGGCTGTCGGCTTCCTCCGTGCGATACTGAGGTTTTCTCGGGCGATTATATTCGATGGCCGGCTTTCCGTGACCTTTTCACTGCGCTGACCCCTATTGAAAAGTTGTTATATCTAAATTCCAAGACTAGTGGTGAAGCACATTCCATAGTTTCCAATTTACCACTCACCAACGATGGTTTCCGCTCAGCTTGGAAAAACCTATCTGAGCATTTCGAAAACAAAGTAGCGCTGGTGAACAGCCAACTAAAGAAATTACTGAACATATAGTCCACTGTCCATGAATCTCCGGCAGCCTTGAAGGAGCTGCAAAGTACAACCCAAAATTGCCTCATATCCCTGAATATGTCCGGCCTTCCTACGGATAACTGGGATTGCCTCCTGGTTTATTTGTGTTCCACGAAGCTTCCAAAACTGACGCTCTCATTATGGGAGCAGTCCTTAACAAATAAAACCGAAATTCCTAGGTAGCAAGAACTTGATTCATTCCTGACTGAGCGCCATAGAACTCTAGAAACTATAGATTCTATTCAACCTCCTAAGTTGCGCCTCCATCCGTCAGAAACAACACCCTCCGACGTGTCGCCACAAATACTGAAATCCTTCAGTACGAGGATCGTTCACAAATCCAAACCATGCGACTTATGTTCCAAAGAGAACCATCCAGTGCGTAAATGTCCACGCTTCCTCCAGCTGACGACAGCGGATCGTACATCATATCTCCAGAAAAAGCAGTTGTGCTTAAATTGCTTTGCTGTTCACTCCAAAAGGGCGCTTCTTTTCCGCTGGCAGTGTGATCCCGCACACTTGCTCTTTCTCCCCCTCTTCCACGGGACTTTCGTCCGCAGAGCTTCCAATCCGCTTTCCCAAGCTAGTTTTTAACCTTCCTGTTGGAGTTCTAATTTCGATACGATTGAATAAACACCGACGCATGTCGCGCAAGACCCCGAAAAGTTTCTTCAGTGTTTTCTTGTCGAGTGCATTTTAGGTTAAAGCCATCCCCCTCCGAACATAAGGTAATTCGATCGTTTAATTGCACGCTTTATCCAGCGTCCCAAATATATAAGTTGTTTCGATTCTTTCAACTGGTGGCACGCTTATCCAGCGTCCCAAACATATAAGATATTTCGAACGTTTAGGTGGTTGCACGCTTTATCCAGCTTCCCCGTATTGGTCCATGTGGACAGATAGTTTCGCCCCCTTACGGTTTTCGCCTCCTACGAGAGCTTAATGTGCCAATTGGCCACGGTGAGGAGGGAAAAACCAGTTTGACACCCCAGCGGACACAAGTCCGTCAATCCACACAAGAAGGGTGCGACTCGAGCAGATCAGAGCCCTATGGGACAAGGTGGAGAATGAATACGAGAAGTGCTCCGAAGTTCTGTCCGAACTGAAGTGCACAGACACAATAACAGTCATGCAGTCCAAGTATGACTATTGTTATACCGTTTACGAGCGGTGCGCATCGAGTCTCAATGAGGTCATTGAAGGTACTCGCTCGCAACAGTCCGCTCGAGCCTTCAATCCGGCGCCTCCTCAGGGGAGTGTCGAGTGCGACACTTTCAGTGGGGACTATGTTTACTGGCCCACGTTTCGGGACCTTTTCTCAGCCATCTACATAAACAACCCTCGGTTGTCAGAAGTTGAAAAATTGTTCCACCTCAGTGCGAAAACTAGCGGTGAAGCCAAATCCATTGTTGCCTTAACACCCCTAACCAATGATCGGTTTGAATCAGCGTGGAGGAACTTACAGAATCGGTTCGAAAATAAGAGGCTCCTGGTCAACAGTCAGCAACAGATTTTGTTTAATTTACCTTCCCTCCCCATTGAATGCGGCAAATCCTTGAAACAGTTAGAGAGCACGGTCCAAGGTTGTTTAACGGCTTTGAAAATTGCAAAAATCGATACCAATAACTGGGATTGCCTGCTAACGCTGTCTCTATGGGAACAGTCCCTTATCAGAAAGACAGATATTCCACCCTGGGCTGAATTCAAGGCCTTCTTACAAGATCGTCACCGAACGCTCGAGGCGATTGAAGAGTTTAAGCCAAACGCGAGCGCTCAATCCAGAGCACTGCGGACTGACAATTTTTCGCGGACAAACCTTTGAGAATAGAATTACAGTAAATCCACAATCCTGTAAACTTTGTTCGCAAGAGAACCATTCCATCCGAGTAAGTCCGTTATTCTTAATAATGCCAGTCGGATATCGGGAGAAATACGCATACCAGCATACCAGAACGCATCTTCTTAGGGACTGCACCAGCAAGCATAATTGCTATACTTACAGAGGACGCCATAACACTCTCCTGCACCGAAATAGCACTCAAGCAGTCCAGTCCTCGGTCAACCCTGACCATCAGCCCCACTTATCCACAGTTAACCACCAGCAAAATAGTCAACTCCATCAACGAGTCAACCGAATGTGAAAACGATCTTGGCTGTAAGCACTCAAGGGGTCCTCCTGACTACAGCTTTAATAGAGATTTGCCATTTGGGCATCAAATTTTCAGCACGGGCACTTATTGACTCGCGTTCTGAGGCAACTTGATTAAGTTGCCTTATGAATCCGTACAAGCTCTAGTTTCAGGGGTCAACCTCACTGTTGCGGCTCAGCCCCGTAAGCGCTGTCAACTCCATCCAAATCCACATCCAAATTGAAACGTCTGCATTCGTACTACCACAATTGGCCGGAAATCTCCCATTTTGTACTGTACCAGAAAACTCTCTGAAGCATCTGTCGCCTTTTCAACTAGCGGATCCGAATTCTACCGAAGTTCGCAGATCGACGTTCTTATTGGCGCCGATATCCTGCCATCGATCATTCTCAGCGGCTCCCATTCCAATATTTGTGGCACGCTTCTTGGCCAAGAGACCATATTCGGATGGATTCTTTGCGGTCCCATCGCAACGAATCCCACAAGCAAAATATGCTCATTTTCATCCCGACTAGCTGTCACCGAGTCCAGACTAGACCACATTCTCATCAAATTTTGGGAGGTGGAGGATGTTCTAGTGAAACTGGTTAGGGAATCCACAACGGTTTGCGAGGAAAACTTTGTCCGATCGAAGGAACGAGAATGGGAGGTATGTGGTTTCGTTGCCCTTTAAAGAGCCGAACAATATCAATCTGGGACACTCTAGGTCAATCGCACCGGCTCAGTTCCTGCGAAATGAGATTTGACTGAGTAAACCCCTTCATTAAAAAAAGCAGTACGACTGAGTCATTCAAGAGTATATAGATTTAGGCCATATACAAAGTCTCCCCGAACGACTCCAGCAATTTTTATTTTCCCCATCACGCTGTCTTCAAGCCAGACAGCACCAAGACGAAGGTTCTCGTCGTGTTCAATGCTTCCAATCCCTCATCAAACGGGAACAGCCTCAATGATATCCTTCATGCGGGGCCGGTACTACAGTCTGATCGGACTATCCAGATTCTAAAATGGCGGTTCTTCAAGTATGTTTTCAATGCCGACATCACAAAGATGTACAGGCAAATTCTTGTAAATTCTGACCAAACGCGCTTTCAGAGAATCCTCCTCCGCAATAAGGTCGCAGACCTCTGCGACTGTGAACTCGATAAGGTCACCTTCGGCGTAAACTGTGCGCCTTTCCTAGCCATCCGCGTACTACATCAATTGGCTCAGGATATCCGTGGCCAATATCCTTTGGCAAGTGACATCATCTCGAACTTTATGAACGTCGACGATGTGCTCGCCGGCACTTACATCGAGGAGCTTCGGCTGGCTCTTGAGAGTGCTGGTTTTCCATTGCTAAAGTGGACCTCAAAGGGGAGGAACCTATTGTTTTCTCTTAGTAAATTGGTTTGGTTTGGTTTTTGTTTGTCTTTGTTTATTGTTGGAGCAGGGAAGGTCCCGCTCC
The DNA here is from genome assembly GCA_008042635.1 of Drosophila nikananu. Lineage (NCBI taxonomy): Eukaryota > Metazoa > Arthropoda > Insecta > Diptera > Drosophilidae > Drosophila > Drosophila nikananu. The sequence continues at coordinate 14,249 of VNJV01002940.1, forward strand.
ATTCAACAGTAAATTGGTAATTGATTTATAATATTCATACAATATATTTCTTAGCCTAAATCGAGGTGCAGCGCTGCCGGCGTGGGCTGCAGCGCTGCGACGCTTATATGCATATATAAGTAAGCAACGGCAGAGGGTCGCTGAGGAAGGGAGCTGGTATTATGTTCACAGTGGTCGCGCATGTAAGTAATGCGGTCTCAGCATTTAGGTGGCCCATTGCAAGGGTCTTTGCACTTGTACAATAAGTGCATTAATATATTTGCGTTTATGCATAACACTGAGTACAGTGTGCATTCGCTATGTGAACATACTACATCTCCCTCCTTTTGAAAAATAACGTAATCTAATGGAGTTATTTTCTAATTATTATATATTTTTATTATATATATATATATATTTTTTTTTTGTGCTTAAAAAGAAAATTTTTTTTTGTGTGTAAAAAAATTACTTTCTTCACTGTCTTTTTTTTTATTTATATTATCATAATTTTTATATTGGTTTTAACCTATCCTTATGAACTTTTTGTTCCTTATTTTTCTTATTTTTTATTACTATATTATTGTTTTCTTCTATTCTAATGACTTCAAATGGTCCTATATAAACTGGTTCTAGCTTATGTCCTGTTTCATTTTTTAATAAAACTTTATCATCTACGTCTATATTAAAATCTGATACCCTATTATCGTATGCTAGTTTTTGTCTTATTTTATTATTTTCTAACATTATACCTCTTTAACCATAACCTCTTTAGCATAGTCATCTGTATTATATAGCGGGTCTATTCTATCTATTCTATTGAAATGTATTGGTAAGTTGCTTGGTTTACCAAATACTAGTTCATATGGACAATAATTATGGGTTACTGATGGTGTAGTGTTAAAACAATACACAAAATATTGTAACCATATGTCCCAATCAGTTTTGTCAACTGATATATATGAACGAATGTACTCGTTGAAGGTTCTGTGACTTCTTTCAACGGTACCCAAAGTCTGGTGGTGATATGCAATAGACGTTATGTTGTCTATTTTCATATAACTGCACAAATCATTTTTTTTATCATCTGGACGTTGATGCACTAAGGTCAGTACATTCAAGTGGCCCGTATGACACCAAGCACGTGCCTGTTCGTGTTAGGTGTTAGTGGGCGCGAAAATGTGAAATAATAGGAAAGGTGTACTAAGTGGGTTAATGTTAAGTTTTTTAGTTTGGGAAGGCTATCTACATTTGACGTTATTATGTACAAATCGTTATAATTTGCACATAGGACTCTAAAGGGTTCATGCAATTCAAAAGATGTCCTACAGTGGCGCAGAACTAAGGGAATATAGGATCTAGTATTTCTACTCGGTGCGTGAAAATTTAGCTGACCCAACAAGTCAGCACTTTCCACGTCACCGTGGATAAG
>VNJV01002945.1:0-15947 GCA_008042635.1 Drosophila nikananu
GCTCGATATGTTTCCGATGTCCTGCAATGTTATTCGAGCAGTCCGGAGTCCAGCAGTCAAGAAACCGACTAGACAATCACCCTTTAGTGTTAAAAGCTTGTTTTTTTGCATTTCGGACGATCATCTGATTTTTAAAATAATTTTTTCCGGGTTGCGACTTGAGTCTTGGGGGTCAGCTATCGCCTCATCTCAATGGGGACCACAGCAGAATGGCTTATATCAAGCTTATCGGCAATATTACGTGTAGAACTTTCACTTTCGGCCAGGCTCACAACATTATTTTCAATTTTCTCTGACAATTTTTGAATTTTTTGGTTTTTAAAAATACATATTTCTAATTATTCACAAAAAAAATTTCCCTTCACAAAAACACGTTTTAAACTAATCTATGACTACCGAAAATAGCATTAGAACTAATATATATGTAAATCTGGGGGATGTTTCTTGAAAAAAGATGTGGAAAATCGAAAATAGGTGCAAAACGTAAAACGTGCAAAAATGAGTTTATGTGAGTTTATTTCGTTTTTTGATTCTAAGTATTTTCCCTCTTTGATATATTGACGACTCTTTTCCACAATTAGTAGTTAATAAATTAAGGATAATAATAAAAAAAAAATTGTTGCATTTGCTTGTATGGTTGTCTTTTTATTGATGGCCAAAGTCATAGTCATGAACATAAACTCATTTGTGCTCGCCACTGTATGTAATATGCATCCAAGTTGTACTACTTTTTTACATTTATTTGGAAATTTGATATACATATGAAAACACCAAACTATGTAGAATAATTTACATTAAACATGTTCACGAATGTATGTATTTACATATGTGCATAAATGTATGTATGTTTGTAAGTTTATTTTCTTGATAAAAATATAACAAAATTAATAGTAATACAAACATATTTACCGATTTTCAGTTGTACAAACTAAATAAATAAACAACCTAATTGAAGCCGGATACTTAATACCAACACCAGAAGCTAGTGGAAAAAATAATTTAAAAATAACAAGGGAAACTTTAACAATTTGTTGTAAAATTTTTACGAAGTCGCAATAGATTTTCTCAAGTGTGCCATCGCGATGGCTGCACCAGCAGCCTGTACGCGTTTTTCCGACAACTATGATATTAAGGAAGAGCTGGGAAAGTAAGTAAAGTATATGTACATACATATATTTACATTTATACTTGCATTTGTATATACATAAATGTACTAAAATGTATGTGGCTTATTATTTGTTCTTCTTTTCAGAGGCGCATTTTCAATAGTTAAAAGATGTGTACAGAAATCAACGGGATTTGAGTTTGCTGCAAAAATTATAAATACAAAAAAGTTAACAGCAAGAGGTAAGATATATGTACATACACATATACATATGTACATACATACATATGTATGTACAAAGGCATGCATGTGAAATACATTCACATTAAAAGTTCAAATAGGGTAGAAATAAAAAAAACATAAAATTTAAGTATAAGTATAAGAATACCTGTTAGTCAATTTGATTAAAGCTCAAAATATTTCAGGAAAAGTGCACCTCACATACATATCCGATTGTCACATTCCAACTAAATCAGTTATCAAAATGGCTTTTTTAAACGACAATTTTAAAAAAGTGCCTTCACGTCAATCATATGTCAGATTGCCCTAAAAATATAATGAACTCATAAATATATATAATTGTATATATGTACATATAAAGTAAATGTATATATAAATAAGTTGTCTCCATAATAACATATTTTTATGTTTTAAGACTTTCAAAAATTGGAACGTGAAGCGAGGATCTGTAGAAAACTACATCATCCCAACATAGGTATGTATGTAAAATGTGTTCTTCATTATTGATATATGTACATATGTAGATATTGATATTGTATATAAATGACAACAAAAACTATGTATTTTCAGTGCGTTTGCATGACAGTATTCAGGAGGAGAACTATCACTACCTGGTCTTTGATCTGTAAGCAAAAAAAGTATTAACTACTGTTTCTATACAAATTATGTCGCAATGACTCGACTATTGTTTATTGAGGTTCATACTCCATCCTTTGATTACACAATTAAACAAAAAAGTTTCAGAGAACCCTACTATCATGTGCCTTTTTTTCCTAGACAATTTTAATTATTTCCAATAAAAAAATAATAATTTGACCGAAACAAAAAGAGCTTCAAGAAAACAGAAGTAAAATTAAACATGTAAAATTAATTTTTTTTCTTTTTCTTTGTCTAATCAAAACCAAACAAAATTTTACAGTGTAACTGGTGGCGAACTTTTTGAAGATATTGTTGCCCGCGAATTTTATTCAGAGGCTGATGCATCACATTGTATTCAACAAATATTGGAATCGGTCAATCACTGTCACCAAAATGGTGTGGTGCATCGTGACCTTAAGCCTGAGAATTTACTATTAGCTAGTAAGGCAAAGGGTGCAGCTGTGAAACTCGCTGACTTTGGTCTAGCCATTGAAGTGCAAGGCGATCATCAGGCATGGTTTGGATTTGCCGGCACCCCAGGCTATCTATCGCCGGAAGTATTGAAAAAAGAACCATATGGCAAATCAGTAGATATATGGGCATGTGGTAAGTATAAGTATTCTTATTTATACCTAAAATATTTCCTATACACAAAATCAGAGTTCCCTATTTAATAGGTAAATAATAAGTTTATTTGTATACCCTTGCAGCTTAAAATTGGGTCATTAAGAAAAAATCCGTTATGATCAAATAAAGAAATTATACATAAAATATTTATTCATACCATAAATATTCGGATTTACCGGTTACCAATACCTACTATACAGTTTATAGCTACAGTTTTACATTAAAAGTTTCGAATTTTCCTCTACATTTATCGATCGTTTCTACACTGACGAACTTAAGTGTTGGCACAGTTGTGAAGTTGAACTTTAAATGTTATTACTAGGCGTATGGGGCACTTAAATGAATCAAATCTTTTTTATATAGTTAAATTAAACATTTGTTTATAGAATGGCACTAATTTTTTGTTAGTTTTTCCCATACACTTCAAACTATTTAAACTTTAAGATAAAATGCCCATATTTCGTGACACAAAAGTCTTGGCACAGCTATATTATTTATTTGATTTCTTTTTGTCTTAAGCTATATCTGGTATTATTATTTTATAAAAATCATAACGGCACTCTTTTTAAGCACATGGCGTCAAAAAATTAGAAAAAAATGGGTAATTATTGTTTAATTCATTAAATATTTGCCTAAATCCAACGAAATTTTTTCATTAAGCAATTTATCTTAAAGTTAAACTTGTTTGGATTCTTGGGCAATTTCAAACCACAAAAAAAAGATCTTAACAATACTAGTACTTTTACTAGGCAAAGCAATCATTCTGAAATATAATCAGCCGCTGATCAAATAAGAACGTTGCTTTCTATAATCAAATCTATATGCTTCCTGTTGAACCCAATTGATTTGTTGATCAAGTACAAAAGAATGGAATGGAAAATCTAAATATGTATACGAATCAGTAAAGAAATGTACAACGAAGCATTGATTTTAATTAAGGACATGTGCTTCATTATGTTAAACTAAAATGATTAAATTATTAATTCAATTAAGCCTAACCGCCTTAAGTGTTAAGATCTTACAGTTTTTCTTGATTTAACTCTTGGTTAAAAGCATAATGAATTGGACGATTGGGGGCGGTTAGGCTTAATTGAATTAATAATTTAATCATTTAAAAAATAATAATTTAAACGACTGTTGAACAAATGAAGTATGTACTTGAAGTAACAAATAATGAAACTGAAGAAATGGACTTCTTAGATGCACCTGGTGGTACAGAAAAAGCTTTTTTGATATAATTAATATTAGCAACGATTCGCTCACAAAAAAATGGACTGAGAATAAATACGCGAAGCATATTTCAACAACATTTTGAAGAACTCTGCAATGGCAAAAGCCTTGCAGCAAAGTAAATTATTTGGGATGAATGTGCGATGGCACATAAAAAATTGATAGGAGCTTCAGGCAGAACCTTAAAAGATCTACGGAGAAATCATAACTAATTTTGTTTATGACTGAGCGAACGAGCTATATCCAGTATTCAAATAAAGGTTGGATCGGTAGTTATAATGTTGCCGTTAGCGAATGTAGTTGAATAGCCAAAAAATTTTCTCAGCAGCCACTACTGTCACCTTTGTTTTTGTTTCGAATGACCCTCAGCTGTTGCAAATGGAAAGAAAATTATCCTAATTTTCGCGGAGTTGCGAAAACTCTGCCAATACCATCTTTTTTGCTCATTTTTTTATTTGTCCCTTAAAAAGCCATTGCCGTTTGCGGTCAAATGCAATAATGCAGCTAGTTGCAGTCAAAACGACCATGTATTTTTTTTTTGGTATCGGTAGGCTAAATGGGCTATAACTTTCCCCAATTATAGCCCATATTATTAATTATATTAATTTACTCATATGTGATAAAGCTTATATTTTTAAACTGAGAATGAAGTTCAATCATAGAAGCCAGTGCAAAGTATTTAATTTATAAAATTATTAAAATATATTTTGGAAACACAGAAATAATCAGACATTTGTTTATTTCACAGGCGTTATTCTTTACATACTTTTGGTTGGTTATCCGCCATTCTGGGATGAAGATCAGCATCGTTTGTATTCTCAGATTAAAGCAGGTGCTTATGACGTAAGTATTCTATATTTATATCCATTATTTTAGTATTGTTTTATAGATACAAGTCTTATTTAATGATATAATTTTAAAATGTATTTTTAAAGTACCCATCACCCGAATGGGATACAGTCACGCCAGAAGCTAAGAATCTTATTAATCAAATGCTTACGGTAAATCCAAATAAACGAATAACGGCCGCAGAGGCTTTAAAACATCCATGGATATGTGTAAGTTGTAAATAAAAGTGCTTTTCAATGTATATGTCTTACTTAAAATATTTTTTTTATGTACATATTTTACAGCAACGAGAGCGAGTGGCATCCGTTGTGCATCGTCAAGAAACAGTTGACTGTCTCAAGAAGTTTAATGCAAGGCGCAAGCTTAAGGGTGCTATACTTACAACAATGCTGGCTACTCGAAATTTTTCAAGTAATGAAATTATGTTATCGTTTTGAACCCAATATATACATTTTTACTCCAACTTTTTTTCCCCCTTTTGTATATAATTTTGTCGTCGGTGTGTGCATTACTCTGCGAACTAGTCTTACAGTTCTTAAGGGGGGAATTTCAATCATTTATTGTGGCTAAACGGTTTAAGTTAGCGCAATAAAATATTGCAATAATTTGATCTTCAATTTGTTGTTGTAAGATATTTGCAGGTATAGGAGTTATAAAGTATCTCCTCTCCAATCAGAAAAATTTAATGCACTAGATAAAAAATAAGTATGCTAAGGTACTTACGTGGCGTTTTTTTTAATTTCGATTTTGTTTTTTTTTTTATACCCTTGCAAGGTATTATAATTTTAGTCAGAAGTTTGCAACGCAGTGAAGGAGACATTGCCGACCCTATAAAGTATATATATTCTTGATCAGCATCAACAGCCGAGTCGATACAGCCATGTCCGTCTGTCCGGTTTCTGTTTTAATTTTATTGAAATCGGACGACTATATCATATACCTGCCATAGGAAAATATTGGAAGTCAGAAGTTTAAATATAAAAAACTTGACTAAAAAAAAGAAGATTGCAAAGCAGTGAAGGCAACATTTCCATCCCTATAAAGTATATATATATATATATATATATTCTCGATCAGCATTAACTGCAGAGTCGATTTAGTCAAATCAGTCTGTCCGTCCTTCCGTCTGGAAAAAAATTATAACTTTGCCAGTTTTCAACATATTTTCTTATAATTCGATACTTGGTCATTTTTTTATAATTCTGAAATTTTATCAAAATCAGACTACTATATCATATACATAGCTGCCATAGGACAGATCGGACAATTTTGAGAAAAAAAATTATTACTTTACCAATTTTTAACATAATTTATTATAATTTGAAATATGGCAATTTTGTATTATTCTAAAATTTACCTCGGAATTCCAGAGTGCCTAATTATTTCGATTGTGCAAGTTGTATGGCACAGCTTTTTCTGTTATACGATATTGTCTGCCATTTAGTTATTCAGGCGTATAACAAAAACCGTAATCATACGATTTCTTCTCAAGTAGTATGCAACTTATATTTCTAACATATTTTTAAAAGTTTTAATTAATTGAAAATAATTGGAATAATTGTTACAGGTAGAAGTATGATTACCAAAAAGGGCGATGGATCTCAAGTCAAGGAATCTACGGACTCTTCTAGCACTACCATCGAAGATGATGATATAAAGGGTAAATATTAAACATGCAGTTCGATGTTATGAACTTATTCATGAAGTTAGTGGAAGAATTTTCGCCTTTTGAAATGGTGTACCGTAGTTTAGTTAGGATCTACAAAAAACGCTAAAGCTTTTACTTAAAATACCTTATTTTACCTAAAAAATCATTCTTTTTATGACCCAGTAGGGAAATATGATTTGTTTTTTATTTTTGTTTGAAGCGCATTCTTATGATCTTGAATTTTATACTAGCACTTTTTAAAATCTACTCGTATTAGCCATTTGCATGCTTTATTTTGATCCTCATGCTTTTTATATAGTCTTTTAACTTTGGTTAAAATGAACAAATCTCAAGAATATAAAGGGTACGTTCCTATATATTAAATAGTTTAAAATGCCAACGAAATGAAGTATAAAGAAAAAGTATATGTATGTAAGTTAAGCCTCTTGTATAAAATGTATAAATAAATATGTATTTGTCATTCAGAGGATTCCAAATGGTAGCTTAAGGGCCGAAAATAATAATAGAGACAAGAACAACAACGATTTAAAACCTCACTTTCAGTGTCAATCCTTGGATTATAAGCAGTATTCATTCAGTAAAATTAAAAATGAGGATACAAATTTATTTTGGTTCTTATGAACATCTACTTTTATCAACTGGTCATGGCCAAAAGAAAGCCCACTTTTGTTTTTTTGTCCTCTTTCTGAATAAAAAAAATATTCTTACCGTAAGATATGGGTATACCAGTTGTAGCACTGAATGTTTTAGTAACTGACAATATCGTTGATGTATCGCGATACTTAGCCGATATTTTCAGACAGATAGGGAACAACCCAACAAAATCTTCGATTGAATTGTTAAAAAGTTGTTTCTAAAAATGTTAATTCTTAAAGTATAAGCATAGAAGAAAATGCCGCAATGTACATAGGGAGACAGCGAAGCTATAAGTGTTATTATTAACTAACTGCATGTCTGAGTACTAATACTGGACGAATATATTGGTGGTAATCGATTATATAAAATTAAACAACTAGCAGTCGGAACAATATTTCTTATAATTCAGTTATTCAGTGGTATAGGTACGTAGGTATACGGAGGCTAAAAGTGGCTTATTCTGAAAGATCTTCGTGTGTACATTTATATTTCGAAAACAAAAAGTTTATAGACGTATCAATTATGAATAAATAGCGACCAAGGTATCAAAAACATTTTCTTAAAGCTTAAATGAAACATTAATCGTTTTACTGTAATGTTTAAAATAATTCAAAAGGATCACCAATGAAGGACCTTCGGTTATTATACCCCTGCAGGGAGACATTTCCCACCCTATAAAGTATATATATTCTTGATCAGCATCAACAGCCGAGTCGATCTAGCCATGTCCGTCTGTCTGTCCGACCGTTTCTACGAAAACTAGTCCCTCAGTTTTAGAGCTATCTGAATGATATTTTGCAGATAGTCTTCTATATGCTCTCACTACTATTTATGTCGGAACGGGCCGGACGACTATATCATATAGCTGCCTTAGGACCGATCCGAAAATGAGAAATTTAGAAAAAAAAAATCTAACTTATACAATTTTCAACATATTTTCATAAAATTTGAGACATGACCTTTTTGTAATTTTCCAGAATTTCGGTTTTAAATTTATTTAAATTGGACCATTATATTGTATAGCTGCCATAGGAATATAAATATCTGTTTGGCCTTGTTGCCAGCAACATTTAGTTCGTTCGCAAAATTTTTCGCTTGCAACATTTGTCTTATGTCAGTACCGAGAAATCGAAAAAGTTAGAACATCTTCTTCTTATACTTAATGCAAGGGTATTTCCTTTCTTGTTTTGATTTAATTCATTTTCTTGCTTTTGTGTTATATTTTTTGTATTTTGCAGCCCTGAAAGTAAAAAAATATACGAAATGTCTTGGCTATAAGCACGGTATCCATATAGTAAAACACCGTTCCAAAGCAGTGAGAGAGAACGAGGGGCAAATAGTGGATCTTTTTTGAAGGGCAGTATCTAGTTCAGATTCGAAAATTCTAAAAAGTTTTATTAGAAAATTATTTGAGGGCGCAGGTTTAGTATTTTCATAAACAGGCTGTTCTAGACTGCTTGCCTCTCGCTCTGCCCTACTATTTCAAAGTATGGATCCCGCAATAAACAAAAATGCAAACAAAAAGAAAATATTTTCGGAATTGGGCAATTACAATTATTTGTAGTAAGAGACCTGGGAAAAAAAAGTAAATTTAAAAGGATGGATACAGTGGACCTTCGAAGTCAACATGGGCCACCATTAAATCTCGTCATGCAATTGGCACAGTTATCCAGCTTCTCCTCCATGGGCAATAAACTGCTAAAATAACCTTCCAAACCTGCTAGAAACGGCTAAATCAAATTAAAAAAAATGAATTTTGATGAATTTTTTTAATGTATTGCTATTTAAAAATTGAAAGGCAATTATCCAGCTCAATGAAATCCATATTTTTCTCAGCAGTGTACGAGTTATGTGTTCCAATCATATTTAAGTATTTTTGAGGCACTTCAAAGTTGTGACAACATTATTAGAACGACGCAATCCATAACTGTGAATATAAATTAATTAAAGTTTAATAAAAAGTCAAAGTTTTTAATATTGTGTTAAAAAATATTAATTACCGTTAGTGTGAAATCGAATTAAGTGTGTCAATGTTCATTGAGTTTCTTAGCTTCAAATTCCGCGTTTGACTACGGCAGCGATAGTAAGTTAAAAACAAAAGAAGCCAACGCTTTAAAATGGTGATTGCCTCCCGAATCCACATAATTGTTTGCCTCTGCCCAAAATTTTACAGTGCAATCCGTATTTTCCCCATTTTAACAGATGTATATTGTTATATTGTAGAACGACCTGTTCAATCTCAGAGACACTCAGTTTGAAATGCTCGAATATTAATAACAGAGCCCTTTTTAGCATTTACAATTTTCTCAACAGAAAAAATTTCGATTTTTTCTGCATTTGACAGTTGAAAAATGCCAGATTTGGCCGGCAAAAGGCTAAGTTGGCAGCACTGATCGCCACTGGTGTCATCATGTTTTTCCCTGAACGGGAAGCGGATTGTACCGGATTCTTGGCTAATAGAGCCCATATACAATCAACCGAGTCTCTTAGACATGTAATGGGAGCTGTCCAACGCAGGCACAACAGCCAGAATGCACGTTTAGGGCAATTATTAATTTAAAACGAATCATCAAAAGATTAACGTGCCTTTTGTTTCTAACATGGTCGGTTGTCAACAAAAAAATGCCGAACAAAAAATAAAGAGCGGTCACACTTCAAAAGAATAAAAAAATGTCCGCTGCGGGACAGATTTAAGAACTGGAAACCGAGCTAGTAGTGGCCATATCTTAAATTATATGAAAATATGTTAAAAATTGGCAAAGTTATAATTTTTTCCTCAACATTTTCCGATTGTTCCTATGGCAGCTATATGATATAGTAGTCAGATTTTGATACTAATAATACAAAATGGCAATATCTCAAATTATATGAATACATATATATTAAAAATTGGCAAAGTTATAATTTTTTCCTGAAAAATTTTCCTTTTCCGTTCCGAAGACTATATGCAAAGATTCATTCAGTTAGCTTCAAAACTGCGCAGAAAGGGACGGAAAGAAGGACATGGCTAGATCGACTCGGCTGTTGATGCTGATAAATTATATAAATATGTTTTATAGGGCCGGAAATGTATCATTCACTGCGTTGCAAAATTCTGACTAAAATTTTAATATCCTGCAAGGGTCTAAAAAGATAAAATATTCATTTAAGCCATATATCAACTTTGGTATGTGCACGGTTTCCGTTCAATTTGTCTTAAAAAAGTGTTTTGATGCCGTTTTTTAACCGGAATTTTCTTAAAATTGCTACGGAATAGAAACTTTATTTTCGAACTAGAAATGTACAGACCAAGATTTTTCAGAATCAGTCGCGTTTAGATTCCGTGGTTCCTTTGCAGACCAGTGTTAGAAGTCCAATAGGTTGATTTTTGTTTTTTATTTATATATATATTTTTGTATAATATTTTCCTTAACATTGTCAATAAATATGGAGTGATAATATTGTTACAGTATCGGTAATACCCCCGAACATATAAAAAAAGTGTTTGATATTGTAGGATAATGATCCTGATCAAGAACATTCTAACATATTGTATAGAATACTCTCTCCATTGGTATAGTAACAAAAAAAAAAGAAGATTGTAGAATTTAATTTTTTTTACTAGACTCTGCTCTGTTTTGTGTAGGCTCTGCCTTAAGGGAAGAACGCGTGTAAATATGTTTTCAAATATTATGTACGTCATTGTAGGATTTTTTTTTGTCGCCTAATAAAACACGGATCTCACGAAAATATTGGTAAAAATTACATACATTTTCAAAAAACCATATTTGTACCATTTTTTTATTTGTTTTTTCCTTAGAAGATAAAAAAGGAATCGTTGATCGCAGTACAACAGTTATATCAAAAGAGCCAGAAGGTAAATGTTTGCAAATTACATCTCACATCTACATGTTTAAAAAAAATATATACATATAGAGATCACTCTCATCATCACTGCTCTTTTTATGTAATATTTTGATAAGTGTTAAAGCTGGTACGCATTTAGCGCTAAAATAATTCAAAGATAAAACAAAAACTTCTTTACATTTACTTCAACACTTTAGCCTGTGTTTGATTTCTTTATTTCAGCATTGAATCTTCTACGTTTGGAATAAAATTAAATCTAAAAGTAAACTAAATAAGTCAATATATCAACGCCGTATTAATATAACAATTTTAAAAATATATTATTATTATATATATATATATTATTATTATTAAAGATAAACCTAATGATACAATTAATATTCTTAGAAGATGTTCTAAGTCCTCATTATCAGCTTTCACCTCTTTTTTAAGCCCATCTAGGCTTTGTGAGTAACTACTTCAATGTTAGAGCTGGAAAAAAATCAATATTAGTCTAATATTGAAAACCGAATGTTTGGTCGTTAATTATCTTAGTAATTCTATTGTCTTTTTCACAATGGTCCCAAGATTGATTTTATGACAAACTTTGAACATTTAGTTAAAGACACCACACATTCTCTTACTTTTCAGACACATACATTTTTTGCATTACTGAGTAATACAAAATAACTCAGATCTCTGAACTGAAATATACTTTTCCGAAGTTGTTGAAAGTGGTAAACTCAAATCTGACCTAAAAAATACGTTGTGTTTAAGGGATATTTATACCCTTGCAGGGTATTATAATTTTAGTCAGAAGTTTGCAACGCAGTGAAGGAGACGTTTCCGACCCTATAAATTATATATATTCTTGATCAGCATCAACAGCCGAGTCGATCTAGCCATGTCCGTCTGTATAAACGCCTAGATCTCAGCAACTATAAGAGCTAGAGCCACCAAACTCGGTATGTAGGTCGGAATGTTTTGCACGCAGATCAAGTTCGTTTCAGATTTAAAAATTTCCCTCCCACTCCCCCGCAAATCAATAAAAACGTTTTGCGGCCACAAATATTACCATAGATCTTTTTGTGCATTGGCATGGATATGTAGAACATGTATCAATACCGAAAATCTGGTAAAGATCGGGTGAAAAACACAAAAGTTATTTACTTATCAGTGTGTTATCTATTTGACAGCTAGCAACAGGAGCGTTCCATAAAACAACAAGAAACTAACTCCCGTGCGCAAAAAAGCGAGAGGGGTTATCTCTATCTCTATCTTGCACACGCAAGTGCATGAGATGGTGGTGGTTTTGCAAAGAGCGAGTTTGTTTACATTTCTCTAATAGGCAAAAGTCGCGATCAGCTGACTTTATTTTAGAAATATTTAATCAACTCAAGTCGACTCGTAGGTCTCCTTCATTTTTAAAATGAAGACGTTCTTAGACCGCGCATCCCAATTCCGACTAATGTATCGATTGACCGTTTCCAGGTAGACAAAAACTGTTCCAAAGCAGTGAGAGAGAAAAACTAGATCGATGCAGGTGGTAGGAGATTATTTGTGGGCGCAAGTATTTCCATAACTCGTTGCGGAAAAGAATAACAATTTTAATAAAACTGGCTGTTCCCGATGCTTGCCTCTCGTTCTGCCCTTTGCATATTTCAAACTATAAATCCCGCCATGAAAAATAAAGCGTGGAAAAGTCGAATCCAGAAGTTAAAAGAGCAAATACAGTCCAAATAGTTTTGATAGAGGGAAATTACATTAATTTGTATTAAAATGACCTGGGACGAAAAAGTAAAATTAATAAAGAATGGAAGCTAACTTCGGCAAGCCGAACTTTAAATAACCTTGCATTTAGTAAGTATTCAAAATTGTGTATATTTTAGGCTTGGCAGCTGTGTAGTACAGTAGTCCGATTTTGATAAAATTAAACCCGAAGTTCAAGAATAATACAAAAGGCCATGTCTCAAATTATATAAAAATATGTTGAAAATTGACAGTTATAATTTTTCCTTAAAATGATCCGATCTTTCCTATGGCATATCATATAGACTATATCATATAGTAGTCCGATAGCTAGATCGCCTCGGACGTTTATGGTGATCAAGAATATATATACTTTATAGGGTCGGAAATGTCTCCTTTACTGCGTTGAATAAAAATTATAATACCCTGCAAGGGTATAAAAATAAGGACGCATTTGGCATAGTGGTGCTATCATGTTTCTCCCATAACGGGAACCGAATCCAACCCTTGCCTAGCAGAGCTCACATACAAGCATTAGAGTTCATTGAACATGTTTTGGGAGCTGTCCAACGCAGGCGTAGCCGCCAGAACGCTAGCCAATAGCAAATTTTACAAATAAACGTGTCGGTTGTTTTAAATATTGCCGGCTGTCAAGAAAGTATGACCGCATCATTGGCCCTCAAAAATTCCGAACAACTAGTAAAAAGAGCCGTCACACTTTAAAAGAATAAACATTTGGCTTGCGTTTGCTACGAGTATGACCATAAACAAGTCCAAGACACAATGATTGAGGGTTTGTAGTATAAAACATATTTGTTGCTGTTCCCGTGTTTTTGGTAACATAAACAAAATTTTACATTTGACATATTTTTGACAGGACTTTATTGCTATTTAATTAGATACTTTTGGGTTGCAAAAATCATAACTCCTGAACCAGTTGAGATATTTTAATAATTTTAATTTTTAATTTTAATTTTTATATGAAAGGTAATTTTAGTACCTTTCGATTGAGTGGTCATAGTATATGGTGTGATAAATAGTACATTTTATACTCGAAAATTAATGTTTTTTAAGGCAGTTTTCTTAATTTTTTTCCAATTTTGAAATATACTTTTCGTTTTTTTTTCTCTGGAAATGCTAATATGGTGCATATTTAATGTTTTAAAAACAATATAAACATATATTTTAAAGAATAAAACAATTTTTTTTTTTATAATTCAAATTTCTTCATTTTTGATCAATTTTCAATCATTTATGCACTTTTTGTTCAAAGTAGTCAAACAATTTAAATCATTTAATATTTTTGAAGAATATTTAATCATTATACATTAATTTCAAGTCATTAAGTGTCCTTACAAAGTGAGGAATTGAAAAACAAGCCGCCAATACAGGAAAAAATGAATGCCCGCCATACAATTTCGTACTGCGCTTGTAGCAGAATTTGCTCGAAGACGCGCGCTTTTTACGCTGAGTTGAAAGTATCTTTTGCTTTGGAAATCTAGACAGGCAGATTCGGGCAGACGATTTTTTTTTTTGATATGATAAAGAAATATACCATTTTTGACATTCCATCAAAGTTGAAAAATATGTGCAAAATTAGTACTTTGGTAAGACAGGTATGCCTGCACGTGCAACCAATATTATAATTTAATTCTACCTGGGTTTTACCGGGATTTGATGTCCCTTTCGATAGAGACCAAAACCATGCCGGTTGGTTACATATTTT
The DNA here is from genome assembly GCA_008042635.1 of Drosophila nikananu. NCBI lineage: Eukaryota > Metazoa > Arthropoda > Insecta > Diptera > Drosophilidae > Drosophila > Drosophila nikananu. The sequence continues at coordinate 14,296 of VNJV01002945.1, forward strand.
AGCCAAAAATCAGCCGCAAAATCCGAATTTTTCTAAAAAACGAACTTAATTTTTTGAAGCCAAAAAAAAGTTTCACTTTGAACATGTGTAACTTCTTTAATAATTAACCGATTAGAATAATTTTTTGGATTCAACCCCTTTGAACTGTTACCTGTCGAATGTAATAACAAATTTTACGATCCGTTGTCGTCAAAAAGTTGATTTTTGCAACGTATCTGTATCTTTTGCGCCATTGTGCGACGGGTCAGCTAGTTTATTAATAAAGGCAAGTTTTACCCTTTTTACAACCTTAATGCCAATTAGTATTTTGAACTGAGTGTTTCGTTCAAACCATTTTCGGACAACTCTGGTAACCAAAACGAACTTTATTGTTGCCGACGGATATTTTTTTATTTGTACGATCCGATTTTATTAACTTTCTATTTCGCAAAGAAATTTTTCGAATCGAAATAAATCTTGTGAAATTTATTTTATATTTAAAAAAGTAAAGCGTGACCTTTAAAAAGCAAATGCCAGAGCACGCTGGAAACTTTTAATTTTAACGAAATCGGGTTACAATATTATATAGTTACACGGGTTTCAATGTTTTATGAAGCTCTTGTTAAGAGGTTTTTATTTGACTGATAATCAATTTTTTCCAGCTCCGCCGTTGAAAAACAGGAGAATAATTAATGTATGCTTATTAACTATTGAGTAATTATTTTATAAATTTTAAACGTTTTGCTAAAGCTGAATAATTTTAGATTTGTATGGTTTGGGAAGTTTGGAATAATTATCAATAATATTACATGAAAATACAGTGAAATTCATACAAAAATTAAAATATAAAAAAAAAAATGTATAAATAGTTTGACTCATTTTATCATCAAACTCTCATAAAAAATAATTGCAAATACACTGCAAAATAATTGTATAAAATATTCGGATGCATAAAAATATATACAAAAGTATGTGCGTTTTTAGATTTAAGGATACTGTGTCCTGCAAAAACTTGTCACCAAATTACAGGAAACTCTCAGTGCTCGTCAGGTATGTATGTGTAAAGACTAGATCAAATTTGCGAGTTCTAAGTGGAAAATGATTACCTTCCTTCATGATAAGGAAATTCTAGTCTTATCGATAATATCAATAACTTGTCTTGGCTGATATCGTCGATAGTGGCGATATTTTCGGGGGTACTAACGATATAATAGTTTCTATAAAAATTTATTTAAAAATTGTTGCATAAAAAGGTTTTTAATTTATTTGTTATTATAATTACGAATTTAATTAATTTAATTTTTTCAATCGTAACAATTAATTTTAATTGAATGGCAAGCGTAACAAATTTCTAAAACAAGTACAATACTGTAGCATAGTGTGACCGGTTGTGAAAGTCCCGCTACCTAAAAACTTGTATGTGAAATTACAAAGAACATGCCATGTCCATTATTTACTTTATCAAACTAATAAAATTGATAAAAAATAAACTAAAAAGTTGACAAATGAAACATGATTTTAAAACACACGTCATCGCGTAACCGGTTTACATTTTGTTATCCAATTTGGTTGCTCTAGTTTTTATACCCTTGCAGGGTATTATAATTTTAGTCAAAAGTTTGCAACGCAGTGAAGGAGACATCTCCCTATAAAGTATATATATTCTTGATCAG
>VNJV01002947.1:0-14429 GCA_008042635.1 Drosophila nikananu
CTTTCATTCTCTGTGTACTGAGCCCGAGTCTTTGGGCCAAGTTATTCGCAGAGAAAGTTTGTACAGACCGCCAAGAGCCTGAACATGAAATAGTTGCCAAAAAAACTGACTTTACCAGCATTCTGAGCCTTCTTTGGCTGCCGTTATAAAATTAAAGCCGGCCCCCACTCGGCCGGTGGCTAATAAGTCCAGTAACCGAAAGAAAGTAAAAGTAACGCACTTGAGTGCACTTACGCTCCATCTACGTTCTCTCGATGTTCGAACAGCGTCCACAGCGTGTTATTGTAAACAAATTTTCCAGCTGCAAAGGCGGAAAACCGGTTGCTCGCGCAGAAAGCCTGACCTGTTGCAAAAAGCCCGGTGGAAGAATGGCCAAGAAAGTGAATTTCATTGGCCATGCAGGCAAAACGATGGAAAATCTGATTTTACGCTTAAGGGTCCCTATAATAACTGTGGGTCTATAAGCAAATTAAAGCAACGTAAATTGTTAAAAACTATATTGTATTGCTCCAAAATAGGTAATTAATCTATCAGATGTAAAAATAACTTCATTATTTTTGCCCACCTTGAGTAGTAAACAGAAAGGAGAAGTAACTTCCGATTACTTTCTCTCGCTCGCTTCCTGCAAGCCCGATTGTGGCTGCTTTATGCAAGTACCTACTTTTCCGGAACCAGGCCAAACACAGCAGCAAACCTGCACTCAAATGTGGGCCGCCGGAGGTTTGTGGACTTCCAGTGGATTAGCATATTTGAGTGGGTTCTGGGTCATGGGAGCCACGAGATCTCTCTACGCATTGCCCACACTGGGGGACACACGCTCGACGGGGGGCCAACTTAATGGGGATATGTGCATCGGAGTGGCTTTCGAGTGCTTTTCCATAGGTTGGTTACTTGTATCCGAGAATTTACATTCAAATTTATATGCAAAATCTCATCAAAACTAAACGATTGAATTTCGAAAGCTCAAGTTGCACTCAATAAAAGCAATATTTACGTGAATTTATAACGTACCTACTTTATTTTAAATGGATTCTGTCAAAGCGGCCAGGGATTAATTGCAATGCCGTTTAGCAGAGTGCAACTAGTACAAGAACTAGAACGATCTGTCTCCCGGCAGCCTTTAGAGAGACCCGGTTCCATAATTTATATATAGTTATCTAACTGCTGAGCGCTGCTTAAATGCTGCCCTGTCATCGCCAACTTCATCATCGTCATCGGCGTAATCATCGGTGCTGGAAAACAGCGGAGCTCTCCGGCTGGCTGGCTGGCCCAGACCATCAGTCACTGTCCGAGGCAGAAGCTTTTTGCTGGAGGACGAGTGGCTCCAGTAGCAGCTGCATCTTCCGAAGGCACTTTGCTGGCCGTCCATCGCGGAGTCCGGACTCTGGATAACCTTTCCATTTTACCACTGTCAACGGCGCGCAGCGAATGCGATTTGCCAGCGGTTTGTTTTACTGCGTGTCCACCACCCCCCTGCCCACTTAACAATTTATCTATTTTTCTGCCTTTTCCCCAGTGGCGTAATTACGCGTACAGTTGTTGCCTGCATTTCGAATGGTACGCAATTTTCCCAAAAGTGTCAACGCATGTCGTCGTCAGGCTTATAAGTTTTGAAAAATGTTAATTTGTTGTAGTTGCTAATGTTGATGCATTCGGCTTTTTCCCCTACGAGTGCCTCCAGTATCTCCAATCGAACGCGTCTGGCATTACATGATACTCATTATTGCCCATTACAGTGACTGGGATGATGGCTTGAAGATGATGGCGAGCGAAGAGCGCAGAGTGGGAGCGGGACCGGAGCAATGGAAAGTTGGGGTTCCGTCCCTATGAGTCGGCACAAAACGACGAAGGCTGGACGACAATAGAAAGCATTGTTGCTTACCTTAATTGATATAATAAGTATATCTGCCACTCGCACGGAAGTTTGGCATTAAGCCTTTAGCTGGGTCATCGTCAATTAATCAAGCCAACTTAGGGGAGAAACTCGATGAGTTATAGGTTAATGAACTTGACTGGGATTTTCCTATGGTATCTTATCTTTGAAGTATTATATGGGTTGGAAATCTAGGTGTTATATTTGGTGTAGATTCCAAGTTTATATCGTAAACGGGGTAAAAATGCAGTATAAAGTTAATGATGCGCAACGGCATACTTTTTTGATCTTTGGCCGGGAGAACTATCTTGAAAATTGGTTAAAAAGCAAGCCAGATGTTTTAAACCTTACTTTTTTAAGGGTTTAGTAAAAGGCATCCCGACTTGCGCTTAAGCAGTTCTGAAATCAAGTGCCTTGCCACCTCAGCTGCTATGCGGCTTCCTTGGCTATCATCGGCTTGAAGTAACTCTTTTGAGGCAGCGAAAAAGCCTTTCTATATTTGCTCACCCGGAATGCCCGACAAGAAAGGAATGCACACACAATGGATCCACAGTGGTTTCGCCTGGCACCACTCATGAGGCATGTGGCATGGCTTCTCGTATTCCGCTGGGCAAGCAACCTCATGTATGAAACTTGACCCACGGGCACTTGACTGCGGGATTTGGGCAATTGCAATTGATTTTATTATATTTATGTACTTTGACTTTGACTCCATTTTAAGTGGAAACTTCTGCGAAACTTTAGACGGGCCCAATCAATGTTTAAAATTACAAATATATATATGTAGAGAAAATGCTGCTGGTAGTGACTGGGGATGACTAGGAACGAAGATGCAGCCAGTCAGCAGGCAATATGGAAAAACTTTCAGCTGCAAGTGGCAATGGCAGTGGCAGCCAGCTCAAGGCAAAGTTTCAAGTGCAATTTTCATATAATTTCCATACAAACAAATCGCAGAGTTCACCCAGGGCCTCGACCTGGGGTCTTTTTACCACTTTGCTGAAAGGGAAAATATCATTTTGCTCTACAAACTATCAATTTCATATAATATATTTCAGTAAGCTTTATACGAAAAAAGTTATAAGTAGTGACATTTTACAAAGGGACATTCATACTTCTACGGAAATTGAAGCTGAATGGGGAACATGCTCTAATGATTCCGTATTTATTTTGTCAGGCTTTATTTTGATTAAAAAAGTAAACATTTATTTTAGTTTAACTTCAGCTACCTTCCTATTATTTATTTAAATTAAAGCTGATTCAAATACAAGCAACGCCTGAGGTTTGTGTTCTATTGAATTGAAAACGAAAATATTCATTCGCATCTCTGTTCAGCTTTCTTAAACCTGGTTATGACCAGCTCAATTTTATTATACAAAGCAATGACTAGACCAATAGCTGTAGGAAAATATAATTGAATCTTTCATTGAGACTAAATGTATCACATTTATGCCGCTAGTTATTTAATTAAAACAGCACGAGTAATAAATTGCAAATATAAAGTCGGAAAGAAGAATGTTTTTAGTATTTAAACATTTGTGGTCCTGTCAAATCAGAAATAAGCTTTTAAGAATGCTTACATTTCGTTTAACGAATATATTTGTATGCTCCTGTGCGCCTGTTTCTGGTTCAGGACACAGAATGAATTTTAATTAAATTGTGTTTATAAATAATGGCCTTTTTGCCCCGGCCTGGGCTTGGGTCTACCACCACCACCAATTGAGTTACATAATTATGCGTTGACTGGCTGGGGAAATGGCCAAAAAGCAAGAGGGCCAACGGAGGCAATCAGTCAAACGCAAAACGGCGATACAAACCTGGGTAGTCTGGCGAGGGGACAAGCGGACGGATGGGCCACATTTCATCGATATCAAAGCCCCGATGCTTACACACTTAATCGAATTTAGCGACAATTTTACCGAGTTTCCATTAGCCGGTTGTAATGGATGATTTTCCAATTACCGGTTGCCCTGCCTCCGACTCGCCACCCTCGCTGGGGCAGGGACCACAGGGCGGTTGCTTGATGGCAAATGCGATGCCAATCGCACGCACATTCGTCATCCGTACAGAGCACACACCACGCAAACACACACCCAGCACCCACATACATGGCCACCTTTCTCTCTCCGCAAAATGCAAATCGATGGGGGCAATGCCAGGGTTTTTGTTTCCTTGTGGCTTTTGCCAAATTGCCCACTTTCTTTGTTGCCGGCAGCCACGCTGATATGGATGTTGATGCTGATGTTGATGTCGCTGAACAGCAACATTTTGGCATTTCCGAATGGCAAATAAAATTGATACACTTTCGTTTGCGGTCGCCTGTGTGTGGGCTATGGCGGTGTGGAGTGCACATGACCAAAATGTATGCCATATGTGGGTTAGTTTTCACAAATACGAGTAGTTTATTTACCTAGCGAATTTATTGTGCAAAATATTTATAATATGCTGACTGAACAATACAATTTGGTTTTCTATAATTTAGCCAAAGCATCCACACAATGCGTGTAGATATTAATACCTAATTTCTTTCCGTGTGCATGTGGTGGCCTGAATGTGGCATTTGTCATTTCCATCACAATGAATTTTTAATGCCCAGTGCTCTGCGCTCAGAGTTCAGCATTGAGTCGCCTGAGATCACGAACCCGAGCACGTTCCTCGAGCCACATGGGGCACGGAAACATGATTTGCCTGTTGCACCGCACGGCCTTTGGCATCTAAGCGAGAGCATCGCCTGCTCCGGCATTCTGAGATGCCTTTGACACAAGCGGGTCAGGTCGCTTTCGGCGGACTCTGGTTCTGGTTCTTGTTCTGGGTCTGGCTCTCGGCCAAATCTGTTGCCAGATTGCGGAGATTGGCAGCCTCAACAGGTGCAATTCTGAGCCCAATTAAGGCCGACATGCGGGGGGATAATTTACTGCGCTCGACTGCGGATTGACGTCCCCTCTAATTAGCTGCCATTCGATTGAAAATGTAAAAGCAAAACAGGTATCCGAATCTATAATTTACATGGGAAATATGAAGCGGCTGATGGCAATGCATTTTAAAACGAGGTTGTGGGTCACAATTCCTATTTATGTCCCATCAAAGGCTCGGGTACAATTAATTTCATAGTTGAATAGTAATGCGTTTAGTAGGGACTCTCGTTAAAATAAAGACACCGAATTAATTACAATGCATTAAATTTCTGCACATGATTAGTAATTAAAAAACACACACAGAAGCCTTTGGTAAAATTAATTTAATTATTAAAAACAAATTTGTACAAAGGCTTCGGCCTACTACAAGTTAGCCGTAAAATGTGTCAAAATAAAGTGACATCGAATGTTCGGGGATCGATTGGCTGCACATAACTTTCCACTTAAATGCAGCTGTTGATTGGCACATGGCTGAAATTGAATTAAGTTGGCTGTCATAAATTTTATGGCCAGCGCCCGAGTGGACACATAAACCAAAAAAAGGAAAACACAATCCAAGCTGCTTGGCTTGTGCACCGCGTGTGTGGAATTAACAGCCAACTACTCGAGCGATATATGTTCCCCGTACGACGAGTATAATGTATATAAAATATATATCGGGTACACTCAGCCCACGCACGACGAAAGCACTGAACCACAGACGGAGTTTGTCGGATTTAGAGTTTGCCCGAGTTTAAAAATATATAAACACAACGTGCAAAAGGTCTGGGGTCTCGGTTTTAACTAACAGCCCGAATTGAAATTTATGGCTGTGCTTTTATTTCCTCTTTTAACCATATTTTCATTTAAACAAATAAATCTCAGAGTGTGTACTTTATTATGGAAGTAAACAAGCAGTTTTGGCTAAGTGGTATTGTCTTAATTATGTAGGAATGTGATGCAGTATAAGCAACTCAGAGAATTTATTGGTTCTACTTTAGGATGAGCCATTATTCTGATGAATTTAGTTTTCATCTTAGGAAGAGGCAGTTTCTGATGAATTTAGTATTAATTTAGGCATAATCCTTTATGTGTATGAATTTAATAGTACATAATTTAATTATACTCAGCACAGAATGCTTTCCTAGAACTCTGTTATAGTTTCCTTCTACACACAAGTCAATCAATTCCATGCGGAATATTCGATTTAATTTCATGTTCTTGTTCTTAACTAAAAATTGAATCAGTAATTGATTTTCTCAATGAAGTGTAACCTTTTGTAAGCTAATTTTATGTTAATTACACGGTGACCCATACTTGCAAGAATTCCTCCTGACTTTAATATTAATGATCCACTCAAAACATGACACACTTCCAGGGCCAGCCATATTTTTGGCCAACTAATTTGATGAAAAGCGTGAAAATGCAAATCCATTTTCCCTTGTGCCTGCCGAGACTGGGTCGTAAATCGTCTGGACATTACATAATTAAACGGAATTGTTGGCTAGTTAGCGTGTGCGTTGCCTTCAATTACTTAAAATTCTGAATGGCCGGCAATGAATTGAACATTGTCACGCTCGTTCCTCGTCGGGAGGAAACGGTCCACGCAGAAGACGATGGGGAGGAGGCAGAGGAGGAGAAGGTGTTGGCCCAAAACGGAAGACTACGAGTGCCAGGCAACGGCACTTTGCTGGCCAAATTTGAGAGCCGGCCGGGCGGCGGGCTCTTGGCCATAAGTCAACAACCTTTTTGGCAGGCGGCCAATTTACGCACGTACAATTTGTCGTCGGCGGCACGTAGCTCTCCATTCCGATGTCGAAGTCGATGGCGTCGGCGAGTCAACTTTATTTACGGTTAGCCGTGAGTCCGTCTGGAGTGGGCGTGGATGGGGGATAGGGACTGCGACTGCGAGTGCCACTGGTGGCCGCCATCTGGGCTGCAAAGGTCAGCCAGCGTGACGGAGTCTGCCGGGGGAACTCACATTGTCACCGGCAGACAACTTGAGAATGTTTAATTCGCACTTACAACTGAATTATGTGGATTTACCATGATTGCTTCCATTACACACTGGAAGGGTCCACCTGAGGAGTGCCTTGTAATCTGTAAGGGTATAGATAAATGGACAAATAAAGCAGTTAAGTTGTTAAACACACATTTACTAAAAGGAAGTTTAAAGAGGTTAATAATAATTCATTTAGTTTTATATTGAAAAAGGAACATTTAGCTAATTACCCTTACAGCGAATATTTTTTTTTAGAGGTATTAAAATTGAAGAACTTTACTAATCACAAAAGAAAACTCTTGAGACGATACTTGGGCACTTTAAGTGCATAGAAGATGTACTTTAAAGCCAAGAAAAATGTGCTCAGCCAAAGTTCCGACTCTCACCTTTTTTTTCTACGCATTTTAAACTTGGCAAAGCTGCAAAAAACATTTTTAACATCAAGGTGAGATGAGGTGAAAAGCAAGAGAGTGTAAAGTCAACTATTTTGGGGGCTTTTACGAGCTGTTTTCCTTTTCACTCCGCCTGGCAGTTAGTCAAGCGTTTACTGTGCTGCTGCTGCTGGCCCCTGCCCAGCCTCATTACTCTTTTTATTTATATTTATTCTTTGTGCAGACGCCAGCCATAAATTTATAATTTTATACGAAAAGAAGAGGCAAATTTTCCGAGGCTTTCGTCCGGAAAATGCGCCCGGGTCTCGCAGTCGCAGCTTCATTTGACTAAGTGTTTAGCAATTTTGTTTCGTTTTCGCATTTCGCATTTCTCTCCCTTGCCTTTTCCTTCCATACTCTATTGCTTTTTTGTGTGTACCATAATTTTGGCCAAAAGGCAGGAGACCCTTTTTTGGCAAAACAAAAAAGGAAAGGAAATAGACCCGCCCCAGGGCAGGCGTTCCGTTTTAATGTTTTCATAACTTTCGGCGCGTCTGTCAATAAGTCGAATTCTTCGAAACAAACTCGAAACTTAAGTCAAGTTACGTGACTCTCATGTCAATGGCTCCTCGACATCCTTTTCGTGGCTCCGATTTGAATATTAACACACTCGGTGTTGGTCGGCGGACCTTAGTGAAATATCTCCTGGCCCGGACCGAGTCCAGCTTAATATTCAGTGTCCTGGTGTCCAGTTATTTGACCTGCTTCTCACCCCAGGCCACCCCTGGAACTAGCTCAGGTGACTGAGGATATTGATTTTGTTTAGTTTACATGTGGGACTTATCAAATATTAATCACGAAATATGGCCAACAATGCAGGCTTTCATTTTTCCAACTCTCCGTGTTGTTGTATTCGCACATGCGCCAAATAACAACAACAAACAGAAAGGAAAACCCAAAAAAAAAAGGCAAATAAAACTCAACACCCGGAGCAACAGAGGCAGCAGAGGCCATAAATGAAAATATTGAAATTCGTTGTACGAGTACACGCGGCTGTCATAGAGCATTATCCGGTATTCAGGACATGCGACATGCATGGCATGTTGCGTATATGGTGGGCACCGTGTTCCCGGGGAGAATAAAACACGCGTGTATATATATATTTAATCTTCAGGCTGTGGCTCACTTGATTGCTTATTGAAAAGGAACGGAAATCGTGTTTCATTAGACTGCCAGCGAGGCCCATATGGGGACATTACTGTAGCTACATATATCCTGTCCAGGTTGCCCTGATTGATGGCTGCATTTCATTAGGGATAATGAGCGGAGGCCATGGACAGCGGACTTTGTTAAAATATCAGTTACAGCACGCAATCTGGGTCAATTCTGATTGAAGCACAAGCATTAAATTTCCAAAAGGGATAAAATCCCTTTTAAAATCTATCCAAATTGTAGTAAAAAAGGGTCAGATATTATTCCCTCAATAGTAGAGTAATTTATTCAGTTTAAAGAGCAAAATACAAATGATTCCTTCAAAACTTATTAAATATCAAAATAGAGTTTGAGGTCGTGAAACTTCTGCTAAATCAGATTGTTGTACTGATTAAAATGGGTAGAACAACACAACATAAATAGCTTGCAAAGTTCCAATAAATTATTTCGCCTAAACTACACACAAATAGGTTGTAACACATTTTCCATTTAGACTCTCCAACAATTTCAGTGTCTTTCGATACAAGAAGCCATCTAGGGATAATTTTATCATCATTTCAAGCTAAATTATGCGCTTTACCCTTGGCCAATAAAGGACAACGGCGAAGTTCGGCCAATTAGGCAACCCAAATGTCAATTAAAAAATCATTTTCCCCCAGTTTTTTTTTTTTTTTATGTTGCGAAAGGGCGCGCTTGGTGGAAAGTTAAAGCAAATAAACAAACTGGCGGGCAAACAAGCCAAAACGGAATGGCAGACAATGGTCAACAGTGAGGGAAGACCAAGAATAACAACAGGGAACCGTGAACGGCAAACAGGCAGCGATGAGCAATGGCAACAAAGACGACAATCATGGCTGCGATGGCTGCGATGACAACGCCGACAGGCGACGCGTCGATTAACTGTTATTTAGCCGGTGCTTAAAATGGCAGCCGTGCGATTTCCGGTGCGTCCCGCACAACATCCCCGACTGCCGCCTGCTCCACATCCCCCTCTTTTTGTTGTTCATCGTTGAGCGCGCAGGAAAGTAAATGAAAGTACAAATTGACGATTTGTTTGATTTGGCGCTGAAGCAAATCTCAGAAAACAGCAAAGCAGGCAACAGGCAACTGGCAGACTGGCAGCGGACAGACCAAAGGCCCCAAAAGACTTTTGGCTATAATTTAACGCACGAATGGCTCAGTTAAGCGCTGTAAAAAGAGTGGCGGCAGAGCAACAACAACAAAAACAGCACAAAACTGCTGCGAACACAACTCGAACATCATTTTCGGGGGGCCCAAGCCCTTTAAGCCCTTAACACAAAACTTGTTCATTCTCTTCCGTCTCTGGGGCTTTTTCAATTTCATTTGACCGGCCACGGAGCGAGTGGCTGCGGCTGTCCGGATTCTGTTCTGCGTTTATTAAGTAATAAATGTTTGGCAATTTCAGTGTCATTGCGAAAGTGGATTTTCCGGCGAAAACTGGGCCGTACATTTTGCAGGTACCTCCTTAGATCCCGCCTCTTCCCGCCCAAAAAACAACTGACACACTTCCCTAGCTTTGCCATTGGGCAATCGCTTGTGGTAACTGTCACAGAGATGTGACAAATGTAACAAGCTGGCAGCAGCCCAGCGGGCAGGAGAGCCGGCTCTGGCCCTGGCTCTTTCATCTCCACGGTCTATTTGTGTATCGTCTGTGGCCGTGAGCTATTTTTTGAACGCCACATGGCACGACTTTGTCTTGGAGCCCGCGTTTTTATTGTCTTTTTTTCGTTGGCGGCGGAACGGCGTGCGAAATGCGCGGCAATTTGTTATGCCACAAAATTTATGGGGAGTCCACTTCACGTTGTTCTCGTGACATCGGTCTTTAAGCGCTTTATTTGTTGAATAATGCAGGCATTGCGATATATATTGTATATGCAGAATCCTGCTGCAGCGACTTCATTATGCATGTTAACATTAACTTTATCTGGGATTGGCACTGGCACTGCACACCTGGCGTATGCGTAATGCAGCCTCATGAATATTGCGGATACGACCCGACTCAGTGGTTTGCTTCGGCCCACAAAAAGTTTACTTATGTCAGTTTTGCATAACGGCAAAGTGCCATTTTAAGTCAATTATTGATCCACTTACAGAAATAATTGAAATACGTCCACATTTGCTGCACAAATTAAATTTTTTTAATTCAGATTTGCCCTATATAATATAAACTTTTCAATAATTTCTTGAATGATTTTAAAAATATCATAATACTCTGATTTTCGTTATCAGATTTTCTTTTTGTGCACAATTCCTGCCGCTTAACAAATTCCAAGAGAAGTTTATAACCATTTTGCTCTAGCCAACTATTATTATTTCCTTATTAGGCTAATTATGAGCAAAAAGGGGGTTCCGGCCCTGTCTTGGCTGCGGCTTGTGGCCCTGGCCACTATCATTCATCTGCAGATGGCCACTTAAGCCCGGGCCGAGGACTTCGCCTTGTGGACCGTAAGCTAATGTACACCCTTGTGCCTCTCTTCGACCAGCCGCTGAAAGGGGAGAGGACCATTAATTTCGTGCCGTAGCCAACACAGATATAAAGTTCTGCATATGCCCTGTTTTTGTCTGGCCCCGGGTTCGGTGTCAATGTCCCCGGGAGCTGTGACAACGCTCCCTCCTCCGGCGCCGCAGGACCTTCGGCTCCCCCGATATATAATTATGCAAATGCCGGGGCCCAGCTGGGGGCTGATGGCTGAACCCTTGTCTGTCCCTTGCCCGGTTATCAGTGTCAAATCGAAGTTTAACCATGGAAGTGAGGGGCTCCGGTGGGAGGACACCCAGGAAAGAGATACCCTGCTAAGGTGTACCCTGCTTACATGTGATTCCCTTGAGACTTATTAATTTACCAACTTCCATCTCGGTGGGGCTTATGCCGAACCCTTAACCGATTTGTTTAATTATATTTTTCTATAACAACTTTAGTACTATTTCATATTGCTGTCGGTACAGCAGTAGACAGGTTTGACTTAATTAAATGTATAATTATAAATATTATATTATAAATGATTAAATAACTGACAGGAATTGTATTGAATATTTAATATGCCTGATATTTGAGTATTTTTTAATAGCTAAAAGGCTTTTAGTGTACTGTGTAGTGCCCCTTCAGCGAAACTATAAATACTAAAAGAACTCCTGTTTTTTTAGCACATTGTAAAATAAAACATTTTACACCCGTCCTTTCGGTGTTACGAACCATTTCATAAAGTTTATGTATCCGCCGAGTTGCCCGCAAACACGAGACCAACTCTTGGCCCAAGTAAGCACATGCACGTATGAAAAAAGGCAAATGGCCGCAACGTTTATTTAGGTTTATGGTCCTGCCCATTAAGCATACGACACGTGTGCGACGAGTGCTTTAAATTCAACAAAATTCGCATTTAATTTGATTTGCACACGACCGCGACTCGTCGGCCAGGCAACACGTTTGGGTTTATTTCATGCGCTGTTTTTGACAGAAGGGCAAAAAGTCAACCGACAAAGAGGATAATTTACAAACTGCATAAGTGCAAAACACTGCCCATGCTGAAAACACGAAGGTTTTGACGTTTTCTTTTTTACTTTTCTGTTGCTCTTGGCCGGTTGCGTGTTCCGGCTGGCTGCCCAGTTGTTTGCCCGCACATTTAAAATTAATTAAAACTAATAACATTTTCAAGCACTTACTGCCACACTCAGGCGCTCACATGCTCTCGCGAGTGACGCCATTTTGTCGTGCATTGCATAATTAAAAGGCGCGCAAATGGCGGGCCATTTCCGGTGCCGTTGCCCGTTGCCCGTTGCCCGTTCTCCGATGGCAGTCGAATGTGCTTTAATTTAAAACAGCCGTCGTACATTTTCCTCTTTCCACCTTGACAGCCGCGCCCCCGGGTGTCGGCACATTCGCAGGTTTTTATTATACTTATTTCCCTCCTGCCACGCGACGCTGTCAAAAAGTTTTAATTTGAAACGGAAACGCGAGACCCATCGGCATCGCCTTAGCCACTGGCCATTGTCCCTGCTTTCAGCCAGCATCCAGCATCCAGGACACTTCACTTCAGACGCCCGCCCGCTCCGTGAACAAATCATATTTAGCCCGGTAATTATTTATATTCGCATTCTCTGGCACATCAGCGCCAGAGTCTGGCGTCATTAAAATCGTAAATCTAATGGACAAGCCGGTGCTGCCAACGACCGATGCTGGCGTTGTCTGTGGTCAGACACGATTTGAGTTATGGGATATTTTAGCGTGAAAACCTAGGGTGAGTGGCGGAGAAGCAGAGAGCAAATGGCGTATAATTTCTCTAGCGGATTGTCCGACAGCTGCCATGCCTGAAAATATCAGATTTATATTTAATTTGAAGGGAATTTAAAGTCACCACGTATTGTAATGGAATACAACGCATACCTTAAAGTTCGTTTTAATAAGCACTTTTTGCTTGAAACTCAGATATTTGGTGAAGCCTCAGCTCTCGTGTTCATATTAAGATATTAAATATACAATAAGAGTGTTTGGTATTAATATAATAAGAGTTTCATTTAATTATATTATTACCTGACAAACGCAAGCGATTGAATGAGTTTTACTTGATGAGTTCGCCGAAAAATTAATAAGAGCTGGTAAACAGTACACTCAAATATTATTTCTCGTAAAAACAGAACTTTTATTAAATGTCCATGAAATATATATGCAATATATATCCCCGCTCTGTGCCAATATTAAACATTTGACCTTCTTCCACATAAAAATCCCCAACATCTGAGGCCAGACCAATTGCATTAGCTGCTGTAAGCTCCCAGAGAAGCGAATTATTTGGCCGTTGTCGGCTGCTGCCCCATGGCAACATCAAAGCGCAAATTCGTGGGCGCCGCGCCGGCAATGTTATCTCTCCTTTGATTTCTAATAAGCCGGTGGAGCAGGTGTTCGATCTGGCCCAAAAGGTCACACGCCCGAAAAGGCCACCGGGGCGACCCAGGCCCAGGACCCCGAAACCGGACGCAGCTGATTTACATCAGTTTAATTAGTTGCTTATTTGCATAAGCCCGCAGAGCGTGGGAGGAGGACTCGCCTCGGCTCGCACTAGGGGACTGGACAATCAGAAACATGCGTAACGCTATTTGTTTAGGCCGTGTCAGGGGTTTTAAACATTTCCCTAAACCGAAAACTGTTCCGCCGGCCAACAAAGGCCGCCAGCTTAGCCAGGTCTTTGCACCGCTTTCATGGTCACTGTGAATTTATGGCTATTAGGTTTAGCACTTTTTGGCAGCCCATTGTAGCTGCTCCTGCTCCTGCTGCGGCGCTGCCCTAATGGCTTATTATGATTATTAATTCATAACGCAGCCGGTGCTGGTCGTGTAGCTACAACCACATAGCAACTAAAACTACATCAGCACTCGAGCACTTGAACACACGAAACCGTCAGCCACATCCCGACTCCCGTCCATCGGGCCGACTGGCATATACGATCCTGACATGCCAACAGATGGGACATTAAACACGACCTCGACAGCACGGAAATATATTTAAGGAAGCTTTCGAATTCGAAAATTCGAAAAAATTACCCAAACTCAATCCTTTTACCAATGAAAGATCTAATAAAAAGATATATTGTAAGCTTTGATCACGAGCACGACTTTGGAAATTATCATACATTATTAAAATATTTATTTAGTACTCTTTCTGCATTGAAGAATATATTTTAACCCAAGTATATTCAATTGGGTTACACTTAATACTTGAAATGAGGTGCAAACTGTCGAATTAAATGGTTTGAATGGCTGCAGGTTTTTCCAGTGTGTGACCTCAACGTTGATTTGCGGAGTATGGGTTTTCGAAAAGCAGCATGCTTTGCTTTTTGACGGCGGGAGCACACTTTATGCGTTAACCAGGCCAATAAAACATGTCCCCGGCTGGGCTGTGTGTGGCTGTGCACTATGGTTCAGAATGCCACTTTTGTTGGCCAAAATTAATAACTCCGTTAATATAAAAGGTTTCAACTTGAAACTTTACCAATCGTATTTAAGTAATTATAGGATGATTCTGAATAAAAATGATCGGGATCAGAAAACTATATCCTATAGCTTTC
>VNJV01002949.1:0-40543 GCA_008042635.1 Drosophila nikananu
GCTTAAACTCAACCGATTTCAGTCTGGTTTGGTTTTTTCTTCCAAGTTTTTATAGGAGAACATTTCTGCATTTAAAACTCAATTTATAATTTCTGGCCAATTTTTTAAAATTTTGACGATGTAACCCCTTGTATTTTTTTTTTTGTAAATGGACTCAGAAATCGCGAACTTCTTCAATGGTTTTTTGATCGTAACTTGTCTTAAACTCATCAGATTTCAGTCTGGTTTGGTTTTTTCTTCCAAGTTTTTATAGCAGAACATTTCTGCATTTAAAACTCAATTTATAATTTCCGGCCAATTTTTTAAAATTTTGAGGATGTAACCCCTATTATTTTTTTTTTTGTAAATGGACTCAGAAATCGCGAACTTCTTCAATGGTTTTTTGATCGTAACTTGGCTTAAACTCATCAGATTTCAGTCTGGTTTGGTTTTTTCTTTCAAGTTTTTATAGAGAACATTTCTGCATTTAAAACTCAATTTCCATTTTCTGGCCAATTTTTTAAAATTTTGACGATGTAACCCCCTTCATTTTTTTTTAATGGGCTCAGAAATCGCGAACTTCTTCAATGGTTTTTTGATCGTAACTTGGCTTAAACTCAACCGATTTCAGTGTGGGTTGGTTTTTTCTTCCTAGTTTTTATAGGAGAACATTTCTGCATTCCAAACTCGATTTAAAATTTTGGGTAAATTTTTGACAATTTTGACTATGTAAACCCTTTAATTTTTATTGAAAAAATTGCTTTTGGATGGTTTTTATACAAATTTAAGCTTAGTTATGGTTTTGTTGTTTTTTTAAATAAAAATTGTATCTGCTTTTATATCGAAAATTTTAGTGTTTATATTTGTTCATGTTTTTTTATTTATAGTTTAATTTTAATTTATCTCAGAAAAAACGTTGGCTTTTGGCGTTTCAATTATCTTTTCTCTGTTTCGCTGAGCTAATTTGCTGAAAAGTTTGTCCACGAAAGAATGCTGCGGAATTTTGAAGGCAAAACTGCAGGATACAAAAAATTTAATAATAAAGAAAGAAAAATAAAACAAACGAAATGCGAACTGCAGACTGCAGACTGTAATAATTTGCGCAACAAAGGGCGCACCTTAACTTGACAGCGCCGGAAGTTGTCCCCACTTAGCCGGGCGGGAAGCCCCGTTAACCCTCTCTGTCCGCAGCCTTAACCCTCTGTCTCCCTCTCTCTCTTAACCCTCTATGCCGTGTCTCTGCGTCCTGCACAAACACAAAATGAATGGCCCGCAAATTCACGGCAAATTAAATGAAATGCGCAAATTAAACGTAGCAGCGGCGCAGAGAAATAAATGTAAGAAAAATAAAATATATATAGATGTAGATATATAAAACTGTAAAAAAATAAAAGGAAACAGGGACAGGACAAAGTGAAACAAATATTGCATAATATTATTGCACACTCTTTTGGGGGCTGGCGGCGCCACTTGAGCAACGTTTAAAGCAAACGAAAATGCGGAAGCAATTCACTTTCGGCTTTCAGCTTTCAGCTTTTGGCTGCTGCTCATTTTTATTTTTTCTCATCCATCCAGTATCCCAGCTTCCTTCTTTTACTCTTTTTTTACTCCTTTTTTCTATGTTTTAATATTTATATCAGGGCAGCAGCTTTGGTTCATCCTTGTCGTTGTCAACGTCATCATCCACATCTACATCCTTGTCCAGGGAGCATAGCTGCAGCTGCA
The DNA here is from genome assembly GCA_008042635.1 of Drosophila nikananu. Taxonomy (NCBI): domain Eukaryota; kingdom Metazoa; phylum Arthropoda; class Insecta; order Diptera; family Drosophilidae; genus Drosophila; species Drosophila nikananu. The sequence continues at coordinate 1,705 of VNJV01002949.1, forward strand.
GTGCCCAGCACTTGATGATACACTGAGAGAAAAATCAGCCAAGGAATGGGGAAAATGAAAGAAAACAAAATTGAAAATTAAGTGCATATCAAAAGCAGTTTATTTAATTATTTGTATATTTTTATTTTTGTTTAGGTATATATCTTGCATAGTAACTCTAAAGGTTTAGTCATCCTTTTTTGTCTCAGTGTGCTGGGCCAGCAATTTTGCATGCTTAGCGTTCCACTCTTTACCCCGTTCCCCTTCCGTTTCTTTCCGTTTCGTTCCAATCCGTTTGGTTTTGCCTCTTTGGCGCGACTTGCTTGGCTTTTTTATATTTTCCCCTCCTTTTTTTTGTGCTAATTACCATAATTAAGCAAAGGTCAGGCTTTAGTCGCCTTTTGTGGCCAGGCTAGGCGAAATAATAATGAGCGAAAGACAGGGCAAAATGGCGGGCGGAAGTGGGAGATATGAAGAAGCACAAAGAAAGAAGACACAAAAAAAAATATGGCTGACCAGTGTACAAATTCTCCCCACAGTGTTCTGTTATGCATTATCTTTATGATTATGTTGATTATGACGTTTTAATGGGTTTAGTGAGGCGGCGACGACGACGACGACGGTGGCCACAAGGGGGCTGCTGTGGGGGGCTAGGGAAATCCAGGGGCTTCCGGTGACGGGGGGCGCTATCTGCTTAAGCTGACAACAAAAGGGCAACAAGAAAAACAAAGACTTGACAAGCTGCTGGGTCACATTAAGGAATGAATGCAGTTTGCCGGCTCTGGCTCCTTTTTTTTTATCTCCGCTGCCTGCTAAAATACCCTGTAAAATTCTCGCAATGGTAAAAAACTAAAGACATAAGCGACTGGGTCATATTATTCAATTGGGTCGTAAACAAAAGTATTTGAGAGGAGAGCAGCCGAAAGGAAGCACGCCTTTTTATGGAAGCCAATAAACCCGTAAAAGAGCCAGCTAGAAAAACATATAAAACAAAGAGAACTTCAGGATTTTGAGGAAAAAAGGGAAATCTGTAACAGGATAAAGTTCTTTACTTAAAGAACATTTAAATGTTCTTTTATTTAAACATTGGTGTCAAGTTAAGTTCTGGGTTTTAATGCCATAAAGAACCAGAAGTATGCTTGTTTTATTATTTTATTTAATTGTTCAGGAATATATTACGTCAACTATATATAACATATGATAGTATCTAATATTTAAGTGTTGATATTACCCAAAATAATTAAATAATACATAATCTTGTTATTGTACTATTTGTCTTTGTTTCCGTCTATGTTTAAAGCATTTTTAACACAAATTATTAGTTGTATTTGTATAATTTAATAGATGAATTTAAAACAAACTTGGTTTAGGCCAAGTTTAAGCCCTTTCTTGACACTGTCTGGTATTGTTTTTTAGCAAGATGATAGCTTTATTGCATAATTGTATTATTAGTATTTGTATTGAATTGTAGTATTAAAAAAATAATTGAAATATTAAAAAAGTATTAAACGAAAACGTTAAGTTATTAATTTCTCTATCAAACTTTGCTTAAAATAAGATCTAGTTTTGCTAAGTCTATATTTTCTGTCTGTTTGAATTTACAGGGCATTCCCATTGTCGTTGCTCAGTGCCGCCAGCTTAATCTCAATATTTCATTTTTTATTGCCGGCACTCAAAACATTACTTTGAACTTGGTCAAATTACTTGGGGCTTGTCTGTCAGCGTTTCCTCCTACACTTCCTCTGCCATAAATATTTTCGGTACGTATACGCGCCGGGGAAAATGAAAATTCCATAGCAACTTCAGTTCAGAGAAACTGCACTGTCATGACAAATACACAAGGACCCGGGGAGGAGTCGACGATGACGCGATGAGATCTTCAGGATGGCACGCACTTCCTACAATGCTGCTCCCCTGCCTGCTTAACCCATGCCGCCGGATTGCTTAACCCTCCAACATCCCCACATCCCCAATGGCGGTGATTAACGATCGCGGCACACGGCGGAAAAGATGAAAGTCGAAGTGGGGTGAGTGGTGAGTGGGGGTAAGGAACTATTATTATAACATGGGGGAGAGGACTCACTTTGCTGTAACTTCACCTACACTAGAGTGAGTTTTCCCCTCCGGGGCCGTGCGGCATTCCTAACCAAGAAAAACATTTTCATTCCAAGGCGTTTTTCCGGCGGCGAACGGCAGTTGTTTGAACTTATCTAAATTGTTTTGCCATATTGTTTTCTTATGCCATGTGTGTCGCATCCTTACACAGGCTCCCCTAGTTTCCGGCACTCTTCAAAAATAGGTCCTCCCTGGAAATGGAGCCTGAGTATATGCGGGGAAATATGTGTGAATTTTTTTAATTTTGCAAAATTAATTACCAATGTTTTGTGTACGTTTTTAAATGGGTTTTTTAATTTTAAATATAATTCACAAAAATTTCAAACTTGTATTTTCCTTGACGTGTAGTTCTTCCTTCCTTCACTCTTTTTCCCCTCCTTGGGGCAAGTCCCATTGTCTTTAGCAAATTTGCTTTACTTGCACTGCTGCTTATTCATTGACTTTTGTGTTTTGTGCCATTTTCAAATGCCTTCATTTCTCTGCCACACACATGCACACACATGCATACCTACGTGCATCGCTCTGTCTCTTTCGGACGGTAGCCAGCTGTCTCTTTCGCTCGGTCTTTCGTACGTGTCTATTATTGGTATTTGCTGAATGAATGGATTGTACGTGCCCAAAGGCATTTCGAATAAGTTTTTTCCCTTTGCAGGCAGGCTGCCAGGACTCCATCTCTCCTGGTTTCTGTGGATTGCATTTCTACCCGTCTCTGTCTCCGCCTTTCTCTTGTTTTGTGTGTGTGTTTCTCCCTCTCTACCTCTCTCTCTCTCTTTTTCTCTCTCTATCTCGTTCCCGTTCCACAGCGGTTACATTTTGCGGTTGAAATCTAAGCGATTTTACATTGTTATTGTTATTATTGCCTCGCTTACACACACGTATCCCTACCCACACCCTCACACACACTCATCTGCTTTATTTGTACATGCATTTATTTGTTGATGGCGTATTTTTGTTTATTTATGTATTCATATGCAATGTCGAAAATAATCGTTAATATGCTGATAAAATACGCCCCCGCAACAGAGTGTGCATTGTGTTAGGGATGATATCGAAAGTATCGATAATTTGGCAAAAATATATATCGAAATATCTTTGAGAAAGCTAAAAATGTTGGTGAAAATATCTATATAGCTTAAATTTTGGTTACCTCATTGTTAATTAATATATTATAACAAGCGAAAGGGCTTAAAATATGACACTGGAAAAATATTAAGGAAATATTAAATCGATTTATAACGATTTTTATGAATTTTTATGTAGACTAAAGTTAATCACAGAATTATTTGTGTTATTTTGTGTAAATATTTATAATTTTCTGTACATAAATAATATAAAGCCAGCTGATGATTTCTAAAGAGAAAATATCGATACTATGTCGTTAATATATATTGATACTTACTGATCTTTAAATTAAATTAAATTTTGTTATACCAATAAAAATCCACACTTTATAGATAATAAAATTTGTTAATATTATCGTAGGTATACTTAGCTATAAAGAAATAATTAATTAATGAGTCATACTGCAGAATAAATTGTACAATTTCCTTACCATCCCTAGTCCCTCCCCTCTTCTTCTCAATGGCTAAAATCCTTCCCCTCTCTCTATTTCTCTCTCTCCACCCCCTTTCAAGGCTACGCCTGTGTCAACACTTGGCATCATTTTTCATTCGCTTCCCATTTCCATTCCATTGAACTGCCGGCAAATATGGTATGCTAATGAAATGCCGTAATGCATTGACTAATAAACAAACAGCGCCCGGAATGTTGGCAACACACAGAGCGCAGCTCACATTTTTTGCTGGCCAGCACAAAATGGGCAAAGTTTTTGGTTGCTGCGCCCGTAAATTTGTATGCAAATATATGGGGGGAATGCAGATGCGGATCTCGCCAGCCGCCTTTGGGGATTTGGGCGGAAATCTCTGGGCCTAAGCTCTAAAAACCTTAAATATGAATTAAGTGTAAACATGGCTAAAAGTTGATTTTCAACAATATTTGCATTTATAATAATTGTAATTTCTTTCCTGTGCGCCGGCCCAGCGCTGGGGGAAATGATTTAGAAAGGTTTTTGCATGTGTTTTATTAAGGTACATTTTGTAAAGTAAAAACAAAACCTGAAGAATGGGACAGTTTTAATCATATTAAGGCGAAATGACTGTACAAGACGTATTCTGATTTAAATTTATACAAAATATTAAGGCAAGATCTAAAGGAAATCCTTGAATAAATAAAGTTATTACTCATACACCGTGTTGCCTTTGTTGAAATATTTGTATTGTTTTATTGAATATATTTTTTTGCTGTATAAGTAAGGAGTTTATTTTATGATTATTATTTCTAAATATATTCGAAAAATGAGCTTAGAGACTATTGTAGTAACTACTTACATTGGAAATATTACTCATACGCACCGTTGACCTATCGGATTTGTTTTTTTGCCTGTTATTTTATTTTCCCTGTAACTTTGGAAAAGTAACAATAATAAATATACTTTTATTCAGTGAACACCAAGTGGAAATCATTAAATCTTTTTTACACAGTTTCCAGTTTTGTTTTCTAACAAAACTTTTGTATGAAAAACATTCAAAGGGGGGCCACACACGGGGATAATACACTCGCAATTATCGATGAAAATCATAAACCTTTGTCTGTTCGTGTTTTATTTTCGTTGTTCGTTTTTAGTTTTTGACTCGCGTATTTATTTTTGGTTTTTTGCCTTGTTCCGTTTACTTTTGTCATCACTTTATTCACTTTGTTGCTGTTTTGCCAGATTACCGTAGCTTACTCACCCACACACAGACCCACAGAAGTCTTCCCTTCTCATTTTACTTTTTATTAATTTTTTTTTGTTTTTTTTTTTTGTTTTTTTTTGCGGCTGCCTTCTCCCCGACCTCGTCCTGCAGTTAGATATATTTAAAGTTGGGCGTTGGAAAAGTAAAATAAAATGGAATAAAATGCAGATTGAATTTGAGGGCGACAACTTTGCTGACGTTGCCGACGACAACAGAGTAATATTACTCACAGTTTCCATCGCACCCACACCCACACCCACACATACACATATGCAGATACTCACACACACACACACATGCACTGGCATCACACAGATACTGTCACGCACACACATTCACACAAGCAGGAACCGTAAAAAATAAGCAAGTAATGCGCAAAATACAAAACCCACAGTGCCTTCAAAGGAGGTGCTACAGGGGGCCGGGGGACACTAAGAAAAATATATCAGAAAATTTGAGATTTTCAATTTGAGATTTTGTAAAATATAAAACAAAAATATTATAAAAATTTATCATATTTTTCCAGCAAGCACATTGATGAGTTTTCTTCATGCTTATTTCTTAATTAAATTATTTGTTTTGCGGATGATAAAACTGTAATTTATTTAAATAAATTAGTACATAAAATAACGAAACTGAATTGTTATAAGAAACGTAATTTTCATATTATTTAATTTAATTTATAATTTTAGTTAGCAAGAGTTAAAAAATAAATAAAATAACTATTGTCCTGAAGAAATACCTTTAATTATGTGTAGCATTTTCTGAAGGTCAAGTATAAAATTCCTCATATTTTTCTCGCTGTGTACGCCTTGGATATTGGTGGTATTTTGGGTAGTGGGGAAGGAGAAGCAAAAGCCCGGCTATATACTATAAGTACGATATGTAGTTTGACGTTATCCAACGCCAACACACTGAGAACAAATGCGAGCCTGAAAACTGAAGGCTGAAGGCTGAAGGGGATAAGCGGGAAGAAAGGACTCGCAATAATGGCTGGGCTGTTGGAAATGGGGTATGGGAACTGGGAGCTGGCTGGAAAAATAAGGAGCGGTGCTGAAAGTCGACGTGATCGTATGCGAATGCGATTGTGCGGGTGTATTATGTATTTGGTGCATTTTAAATCGGATTACTTAAGGCAGCAACAACTATGTGCGGCTTTAGCTTTTGTTGTTCTCCGTTTCCTTTTTTCCCTCTCCGTGTGTGTGGGTTTTGGGGTGTTTGGGTGTTTCATGTGTGCGAGTTGAGTTTCCGTTTCCCCATTGTTGCCATCATCGGAGATATCGTTGTCAACGCGGAGCGCCTATAAACCGTTTATTATTATTTACAATTTTCGCCTCGGCACTGGCAAATATTTTCAAATCACATAGCGACACATCGCTAGACACGTGCCACTACACCGCCCACTTGCCACACGCCCCCTTTTTCCACCACCACCCACCCACCTCAGTTTTCCGCCCATCGAGCTTGGCAAATGTGTTGGCAACGTGTCGGCGTTCAATGGGAAAAACTGAATGACAAACTCCGCTCCGCTTGATGGCTCGGATGGCCAACTGCCAGTCGCTTGGTTTATCAATCCATCAATTGAATTGCCCGGAAAACTCCACGGGAATCTTAATCGAGCAGAGGCAATCGATGAGGGTTTTCGCCTCGAGTCAGCAGAGATCATAATATTTTGAGTTAGCTTGCTGAATGTTCTGCGTGTTTTTAGTAGCTGCCAAAGGAGTTATGAACTCAGACTAAATCTGTACAAAATAAATCAATTTTCCACTAATTTTAATCTGTTTGATTTGTGATATTCAGAACCTTGGGGAACATTGTGTGAGTCAATCAATCAATTGCATTACACACTTATTCAATTTACAGGGCCGCTGTTGCGCTCGCTGGCAATCAATCAAAGTTTTTGGGTTTATAATTGATGCTTTCTGGGGACTCTGAAAATTTTGAGTATATTCCATTACTATTTTGTTAGGTAATAGTTTAAAACATGTAAATATATAAAGCAAAATAATAAAACTACCAGAAAATATAGTGAAGATATATTTTATGTAGAACCATTTACCAATTTACAATTAATTTAAAAATGTAGTTTTGGCTCGTCAGTCAAAAAACCGATTTCAGTCTGGTTTGGTTTTTTCTTTTTGGTTTTTGCAGGAGAAAATTTCTGCATTTAAAACTTGATTTATAATTTTTGGTCAATTTTTGAAAATTTTTACGATGAAACCCCTTAAAATTTTTTGGAAAAAATGGGTCACATTTTTTTTCTGCAAAACATGGCCAGATCGACTCGGCTGCTCATGCTGATCAAGAATATATATGGTTTATAGGGGTAAAAATCACTCTTTCATTAAAAAATATTACAATATCCCTTTGAAATGAATGTAAACATGTAAATTTTATTTGTTGGTATTTATTTAAAAATTAATAACATAATTTTAAAATAATATAATTAGGTATTTAAAAAAAATCGAAATAACATAACTTCAGATAATAACTGCCTTTTTGGTAAATTTATGCCTTATAATTAATTAATTTAAAAGTGCCAGTTTCCACAAAGTTAATAAGTCTGCATACATAATTAAAAATTGAAGGAAATGAAATTTTTTGTTTAACGCACCTTTTAAGACTATAAAAACTCCTTAAATTCTTTGGGAAAATTGTAGTTATGAAACTAGTTCAGTAGTGGGTTAAAATCATCTATCAACGTGCTAGAGCTCTGTTATATTTCGGCAATTCGGTTGATATTCTAGTGTTCAGCTATCGATTGATGCGAATTATGGGCAATTAGGGTGGTGCTGATTCTAGGGGTGGTGCTGCCTGCCATTCAGGGTGGAACGCTGAACCTCCGGCTGCTCCATCAATCTTTATCGGCAAAACGGCGAATCGGCAAACTGAAACAGCAGCGGAAATAGAAGTGCGCGCCATAAGTGCACTTCCGGTGTTGCCACACAGCAGTGGTTGTTGTTGCACAGCCGTCACACACACAAACACACACCCATGTTTGCATCTGTGGTTGACTATTATTTCACTAACGAGATTTGCACACATTTTGGCTGAGGGAACGAGAAAATGGCGGTGGAAACGTTTTAAAATTCCGGGAAAATGCATAGCATTTTGCCCCATTTTTCACTTTGCTATCTGTAACTGTTGCCATTTGTAATAACATTTAAGCCCAGTTAGTAACCTTTACACTGCTGTGGGAGGGATAAATAGAGCGAGCGAGAGGGTTTCTAATCAAATTCTGTGTTGAATGCGGTTGGGTACAGTGCAGGAGAGCAATATACGGTCATAAGGTGATATAAGAATTCCTAAACAAGTATTATAAGGTTTTTTTTGACTGATTTGTACTTTTAAACTAGAAATTAAGCGGGCTTCGGGCAAACTAAGCATGTAAATCCTAGCGCTTTGCAATTGAATCAGTTGATCGAGGCTGCTTATGGCCATGAAAAGAACTTCAGGTAAAGGATTGTCTAGTTTCTAATAAATAATCTTTTTTCGGCAGTGTACTAGATTTTAATAAAATATTTAAATGATTTAATACTTTTTACACCAGTGCGTATACGTAATTTTTCAGCTTTAAAAATTACGTATACGCCATGGTTTACATATTATTTTAAACTTAAGTAAGAACTTGTTAGCTGACAAAAAGAATCATTTAGAATAAATTCAAGCATTCAAATAATTTGCACTGACAAGATTCAAGCTTGTTTTTACATGATATAATAGTTAAATTTTTATAAAATTTAAAGCCTTTCAAAATCCTTAAAAATATGTAAACTTCAGGGTATATATGAACTTAAACTACTTATTGTTTTTATTACTTTTAAATATACATTTTATATTTTAACAATTTTACATTTACCGATTTATATATTCTTACGCCAACGAGAATTTCATATAAAATATCTCTAATGTAGATTAAAATATGTTGAAAAAGGACGATTAAGTTAATTTATCGGATGGAATTAATTCCATCGGTGCAGTAGAATACCTAATAAGATTATAATGATTTATTTATGTTTTTAAAATACATTTAAAATTAATGTATAACGTTTTTTAGTCAAAAAACAGACCATTTTAACAACTTAAACTCCGTTGTGATAAAAAATTAATTAAGTATTGCTGTTTAATTATTTTAAATCAAATTAAATACAGGGCATTTATTTTTTAATCCACCAAGCGAATACGAAACATAATGACGAGCCCCGCTACTACCTGGCGATGTGGAAATTTTCTCGCCTGTGCCCAGGTGAGAATGCGTGCAGTTACCTGACATCTGACAGTTGCACCTGCCGCTGCATCGCGGGTAGCCTTTGTTTCCGCTTTGGCGGGGCAAACAGGGCGCCTGGCCAAATGCGAGTTGCAAACTGCCTGCCGTAAACTGCGGTCGCCACCTTGTGAACCCTTTGACCTGGCCAAATCCTTTGATCCCCCGGCCGACTTAACCATTAACCAAATTTGATGCCTGGTCAAATTATTGCCACGCAGCGCCAACTGTTTGGCTTTTGGCATTTGCAGGTAACAACAAGGCTCCGGGATTTGCGGTTGCCAAAGCTAAACGGTTTTGGTTTTTCGGCCCACAAAGCGAGGAGAGATTGTTAGCAGGAGGGTGTGGAAATATGCCCTATAGGGGAAATATATCCATTAATGAAAATTTAATATTTATGTTGTAATAGAACAATTTTCTAGCTTCGTTAGAGAGGAATTGTAATTTAAATTTCGGGTACAAAACACTTGAAATATATTTTAAATATTTTATATAAACATTTTTACCCCACCAAACTATATAATTGCATGCTATACAGATAAGAAATTCGTTTTTGTGTGATTCACTGTTCATTTTTAGTACCAAAATAGTGAATTTTTTATGGACAAAAGCGTTAGGCCAATTGACCATTGGCCGCTCTCCACATTGTTATCCCATATTCAATTTTGGCCAAAAAATGTAAATACGTATACGGTATATATATTTATATATATAGTGTATGTTTTTATAGCTTATGTGTAGATGCATTCAAAATGTCAGACATATCTTCAATTCACAATTCCACTTCTGCCGAATTTGGGTCGCCAGTTGAGTGCTTTGCTTTTATTTTTTTGTATTTTTTGGTTTTTGGTTTCTGGCCGAGATATAAAAAAAATATTCCCACTAAATCGTACATAAGTGAAACAAACAAAACAAAAAGTGCTAAAATCAATAAGCAAACTGAACCAAGTGAAGGATCTAAATATATGCAAGTGGAGGAGTGCTCCAAGGAATCGAGATATAAAAATGATTTCTAAATTGCTTATTTGTCAGAAGCACAAGCAATTGGTATGCAGATAAAAAAAAAGATGCTTAAGGGGAAAGTATATTTTTGGAAATATATGGTGAAATGATGGTGAAATGTGTTTGATAGCAATCTTTGAAAAAAAGATAAAACCAACTAGTGGTTATAGAATTTAATTTAAGAAAATAATTATTGCTGTTTCTAAGCTACATTTATTTTTTTAATAAATATATATAAGCGCCTCTTGAATATTATTTCCCTACATAAAATAGATCAAGTCTTTAAGTTCGTATTAAATAATAGAAAATTCCCTTTTTGTTTGTAGCTTGTTTTCCTACAATTTCCTCTAGCTTTTCCCTAAATTCCCTCTAGTTTTTCCACGTTCACCAATAAGCACTTGCTAAAATCGAGTGTGAGTAAAAGCCCTCAGCTTGGTCATAGTTTGGGCCACGCCCCAAAGAAATTCTCAGCCACTTGAGATGGCCTCTCCAACAGGAAGAACCACAAATCAGGGACAGTATTCGGGATTCAAGAGGCAGGTATTAGGAAATCGCTTTCATAACTTTACCATATCAAGAAACAATAGATTGAAAACGATTCTGTTTTAGATTTTGATATGCCAGAGGGATTTTCCCACATGTAAACCATATTTGCAGCAGGCTTAGCCACTGGTAAAATCTATTACTTTGTATTGGCCAAAAGTCCGACAAACGAACTACAAACAATGGCCCAAAGCCGTTTACAAAACGCCGGAATTATGACATTTAATTAGCCTGAAATATGTAACCCACCGGCGCGAAAGCCCAATAGAATTGAATGAATGAATGAATCTTTTTTTAGTCCCAGCCAAAGCAGAGATGAGTGCTGCGTTAGATATTAAATTTACTTTATTTTTACTACACTAATTTTCTTCTTAATTAAATCGGAGTAATTGAAGGGAGCTTGAGAATAATCTATAAATTTGTAGATGATGTTGTCACAATTCTGAGACACTTTCTGCCAGCTCTGTTCCCATTGATACCTAAACCAATATGCCGACGACCGGCAGTGGCATTAGCATTTAGCATTTAGCATTTTGCATTAGCGCTGGTATTTAGAAATCGACGCCTAATTAGCGCATTGTTGCATCCATAATGCGCAGTTGCAATGGAAATGCCAGAAAGCGATTACAGCCGCCATTCAGCTGGGATATTTAGTGGATACAGATATGTTTATGTTTGTGTTTGTGCATTTCGCATTTGCATAGACGCATAAATGCATGTGTATTGTGGCGGTTGCAGTGGCAGTGGCATGTGTGCACCGATATGTTGCATCGAAAATAATGCAAGCGAAACATTCAATCCGCGGCCATTGGGGATTTGCACCTGAACAGCGTCAATCCCGAGTTTCCCCAGCTACAGTGGTCACTAATACCTATTTAATCTTCTGGAAAAATTAATTAATAAATTGCTTGGTTATCTGGTATCTTCTTTTGCTCAAATCTCACACAACGTTGACGGTTTTCAGCGAATGCTGCCCAGGTGAGGAGCTGACAACTCCCTTGGCCTTCTGCTGCGTTGCCGGTTTTCACTGTCACTTTTGGAAGGGGCCAAGGGAACCACTATATATATAGAGAGCCGCATCCGAATCCAAATCCGAATCCAAAACGGAATCAGGAGCAGAACAGAAGCTGCAGCTGGAAATAGACGAGGAAACTTGCGGTGCACTTTGACATTTTGGCGCATGTTGAATCAGGTGAAAACCCAATTACATGTCCCGCCCTATCTAGTCGCTTCACTGGCGACAAAACGAAACGTGCAGACAAGTTAACATTCTGGCCAACTTTGGCCAGAGAATCCACACCCCACACCCCACACCCCACACCCCACACCCACACACCCACCGTAAGCCACCCACATCTCTCCGGGATGTCCTTGTGCGCCCTGCTTATTACAAGAGTGGCGAACGCTTTGCGGCCAAAGGCACTGGCAGAAATCAGTTTTATTCTTGGTAAACTTTTTAGCTAGCATCATTTTATTTAATATTTATATTTTATTTTATAAGCAAAGCCAGAACTCTGACTGAAAAAATTCCAGGGAACCTTAAGTCACAAGTTTTGGAAGCATTTATTTTTATTTCATAACTTATTTAATTCATTTCATTTCTAGAAATGTTTTTCCCACAATTTTCGGATTTTTCAAGTTCATTATTTTCTTGCCTGCAAATCAGTGAAAGAGTCATTTTCGACCCTATAAACCATATATATTCTTAATCTGCATCAAAAGACGAGTCGATCTGGCCATGTCCTGTGGAAAAAAAAACGTGACACACTTTTTGAAAAAAAAAAATTTTTTTAATTGTAAAAAATTTTAAAAAATTGGCAGAAATTAGAAATTTAGATTTAAATGCAGAAAAGTTCTCATATGAAAACCAAGAAGAAAAAACCAAACCAAACTAAAATCGGTTGAGTTTACGCCAAGTTACGATCAAAAAACCACTGAAGGAGTTTGCGATTTTTATGCCAAAAATGTACCTATTTTTCCATAAAATAATAAAATGTATACACATTTTAATTTCTTAAATTTATAAGCTGATTGCAGATTTGTTATCCCAATTAAAACAAAGAAAATATTTCCAAATCAAAATGAAGGTATTTGTGGCTTAGTTATATACAATTTACGATTAGAACCCATCATCCCATGACAAAATGTCTTGTAGTATTTCTAAGAATTTCCTTCGAGTGCATTTGGGAAGGTGAAAACACCTGTGCAGCCACCGAATGGCAGCTATCTCCCGAACTCCCGCACGCAAATTATTGTTGCAATGAAACTTAAGCTGCTTAAACTTGCTGGAGCGCTTCCTTTTTGGCCAGCGGATGATGGAGACATCATCGTCCTTGTCGTGTGTCGTTGTGGCGTGTGTGTGGGTGTGTGTGGGTGGGTATGAGGGGGCAGAGTGGGAGGCGGATGTTGAAGCAGGTTTTTGGTGGCAAGCACACCTGGAATCTGGCGGGTCAAAATTGAAAAGCTTAATAGATTACGAGTCAGGGATTAAGTGGGCAACTTTAAGGGTTACCGGAAAGGGGCAAAAATATTAACGAAATCAGAAATAAATTTTAAAATTTAATATTTACATTACCATTATTATTTTCTATATCTAACAAAGCTGCCTTGCTTCTAATTCAATGAGAATTACACAAAAATGCCTAAAAACAAGGCCTGCAATAAATCCCCATTAATTGTTACAACCGAAAATACGTGAACATAACAAGGACATGTTTGGCAAGATTCTGCTTAATTAAAGAAAAACCCCTGAAACCTTTCAAATTCCCCCCTAAATGCCGCCTCTGAATGTTTTCATTTCAAAATAAATCATTGTTAATTTACAACTGCCACTGTTGATGGTCCCGGCCAAAACCATGACGAGGACAAGTGGCCAACAACACATTCCCGGCTAATTAGGCCCAGAAATGTGCCATTTCTGCCATAAAATAAATGGCACAAATGCGAAATTAAATGGCCAAAGGACATGCGGCCATTTGATTAATGTCCTGGCCGATGTTTATTGGGTTTTCGCTTCGGTTTCTATATATAAATATATTTTCTTATGTTGTATGTTTCGAATTGTATTTATATATAGATTTATTTCTACTTGGCTTTTGGATATTGTAATTGTAGGTACCTATTCTTTTAGTCTCTGTTTTATTAGTATATAAATCACAATGGATCAAATCTACAATTTATTTATTTAACAAAACCCAAAGCCTCAATTGCAGAGAACAAAAAACAACAAACAAAGATACATATATCCCCCCTGCATCGTTTAATCCCGTATTAAATTCGCACAGTCAAATGACTTCACACTAGATTAACCCACAGCAGGAGCAATCCGATACTCTGCCTCAACGGGGTGAGAAGAATCCTTTTTTTGCTCTTCCTGCCCAACTCCATCTCTGTCTGTCATTCATATCAATTTTGCATATTTTATGACTGGCAAATGAAGCCGTTGGCAGGCGAATGAATATCAGCCGTGGGGTGACTCTCTGGCTGTAATAATATAATACAAGGGGTAAGGGGTTGCGCCTCGTTGCGCCGGCAAATCGAATTGGGCCTCCTCTAAGGCAGGGTAAACAAATCCAATTGGAAACGGAAGTGAACAGGTTCAGTGGCGCAGTCAGGGGTTCATATTTTTGTATTTTTTATCCCCCAGTAACAATGGAATTGGGGAAAACAAATCGTTAGAGCCAAAGATATTTGCTTTAAGAAACCTGTGGGAAGTGCATACAGATTGTATTTCAGGCTTATGAATTCAAGATCCATGCTCATAATAAATCCCTCATTTAAATTGGCATATATTTATTGTATATTTAATTTAATTTCTTAATAAATACACATCTCTTTGTAGGTCCTTTCGATTGGCAAGTCCAAGACTAATCCGTAAATTACTCCGGGTTTACGGCCGCGTGAGCCAGAGAAGGATTATAAGCAGGCGGCTTAAGGCCCTGGAGCCGAAAAATAAAAACAGCAAGGACTAAGGAGATAGGACAGAGGACTGCAGACTGAGGACTGAGGACAGAGAACTGAGGACCGAGGACCGAGGACTGAGAACCGAGGACCAGGGAACCGAGAACCGAGAACTCTCCGCGGATTCAGCTGGGGATGACGACACCTTTGTGGCTGACCCGAACGCTGGAGACGGAGGACTGAGGACCGAGGACGGAGTGCTGCCTGCTCCTCTGGCCGTATTATGCGCTCACACACGCTCTCCTCCTCGCTGGCTCCGAGTTGATTACGTATACGCAGCGTTGGGCCCCGAACACCGTGCACTGAGTTGATTACGGGGCACACACGCACACGCGGCGAAATGTATGCCAAGTAATTTGCATAAACCGCGAATCGGACGCCCGCAGACAGACGACAGACACATTGGGAGGACACAGATGATCGGCATCAAAGGAGCTGCGAATGAACCGAGCCCGAACCCGAACCCGAATTCTGAATTCGAGTGAACCAACCAGTGAAGCAGGAGAATATAATGAATAACCCTTCTTCTATTTTGTCAGGAGGAAATTCCACAAGTATGCTGGGAAGTTATAGTTGCTTTTCCTACTGTCTATAATTTTCTCTCCACGTCAAACTTGTAAATCTCCATCTTAATTATAGATAATATATTTATACAATATTTCCAAAGACTTCAATTTTAATTCGATGGACATCTTGGGTGATGCAAAGCACGACAATGGACCCAATGTGTGCGGCATTCGTCCGAGCAGATCGGTGGGCTGGCACCGGCACACGATCTCCGCAGAGGATTCGATGGCCCGACTGGCACTCAAATACAACACCAGCATTGGACTGATATGCCGGGCCAACAGGATGCATGGTCAGGATGTCCTGCAGACGCGTCGTCACATCTGGGTGCCACTTTCGACGGTCCATTGCCAGGTGTTTAAGGTGCAGGGACCCATGCAGATAGGAAGAGAGGAACAGCAGCCTCTGTTCACGCCCAGTGACAGCAGCAGTCCCTATGGCAGGAGGAGTCCTTCGCCTCCCATGTACTTTCGGCGCTCCTTTGAAACCGAAACCGATCCCCTGCTGCTCAACTAGAAAAGCAGTCTGCACTGCACTGCTCCAGTTGATCGTTAGCGAAATTTAAAGCGGGTTTTCTTGTTTATTGCCATGTTTGTTTCTGTGTTTTCTTTGCAAATTACATATATTTTATCAAGCAGTAGAGGAGCACTCCTTTTTGGCAGAGTATCCACAGTTTTGAAGTCTTCCTGCCTGAATTCTGTGGCGATGGCGGAAACAAAGGAGAGATGCCAAAAAGGCGAAAGGCTGCGAAAAGGCGTCCGACAACCGACAACCGCGACAACCGCCTGTCGCGCTGATTAGAAAACCCCCTTGGGGCAGCGTCTCGCACAGAAATTGGCTCTTAATTGTGGCAAAAGTGGCAGAAGTGAATTTGCCAGCAGCAGGATGCAATTAAGACATTCTGTCGCTGTCGCAGCAGCTGCTTCATGGTGCTGCTGCTGCTGCTGCTGCGATTTTCCCCACTTAGCTGAGCTGAGAGAGAGAGGCCCTGGCCGGAATTCAACGGAATTCAACAGAACTCAACGGAATTCGGCGGAATTCCGTGTGCTCCAGTCCAGATAAGCGACCCCGGGATGACCCGGCTCACCTGCTCGCCCGCTGCTCATATTCAAATGTGAATATTAACTAATCTGGGCGAGTGGTGGGCCGGGTCAATGGCGACACCCACTCATCCGGCGATCCGGCCAAAAAGGAGGGATCCAGCTGGGGGACGAGAGCCACGACGAGGACGTGAACGCGAACGCGGACGAGGAATATGCGTACGTGCTCGTGTGATAAATTCACATTTTCCGGCTGACAAGCGGCGGCCCGGACAATCGCCACGGCATTGATAGACGTGGCCAAAGGACGAGGGCAGCGGGACGGACGCCCAGGTGAAGCCAGGTGAAATGGCAGCCGTGAAACGTAGCGGAACGCCGGTGTCAAAAAGGAAGTGCCAACAAAAAGGCCACCAAAAAAAAAAAGGCAAAGGCACAAGAGTGATAGAGAGAGAGAGAGGGAGGGAGAAAATGAAGGGAAAAATGGGTGGGAAAACCCGGGTGGGGCACAAGGCGATGCCTAGTTGGGTTTTGGGGCTGAAAACCAAACGACGCCACATTCTGTGCCTTACTGACAGACGCAACTTTGAAATTGCTCTGATTATGCGAAGGACTCCGACTGCGACTCCGAGCATCGAGCATTGGGAATCGAGAATCGAGAATCCGGGTCCTGGGACTCAATGGCATGTTGACAATGATAACGAAGTTGGTCTCTCTCTCTCTTCTCTCTGCCCGGATAGTGTCATTCCGACGGCTGTGGGTTGGAATATATAAAAAACAAAAGCGCACATCGCCAAATATCAAATGTCGCATGCCGGCATTAATATTTCATGAGAAATCATAGTTTGCTGATGCGTATAATTCAAGGGAATTGCAATCTGAATTAATTTCTCGAATCCCAAGGCGGAGCGGAGCGGCGCAGTCCTGGCAGGTGTCCTGGCATTTATATTGATTCGCTTTTAGGAATTTACATGGATTGATATTGATTGATTTGATGCGTGGGTCAGTCTCAGTCGCAGATTATACATACAAATATATTTTGCTACCCCTTTTGCCGAACTGCGAATGCGGATGCATCTGCCATTGTCGGATCGATGACCGAAAAAGTTGCATAAGGCAAAGCGGTGGGTTGAAACCTGAAAGGGGGACAGCTGCTCCCGCACGATGATGGCAAAGTTTTTAGCTGAAACGAAACTCATTTATTTGTTTTCCGCCGTGACAGTTGAACCATGTAATTATACACAGACAGCCGGGGGAGAGGACCCAGTCTCCAGTCTCCAGTCTCCAGCTCCGTCTCAGTTTCAGTTTCAGTTTCAGCTCGGTTTTGGCTTTGGTTCTGAGGGTGGGCCACGGCGACTTATGAATTATGACAGTTTTGCACACCACGCACAACTTTTGGCCGGGGCTTTCAAATAGAAATTATTAGAAAGTTTCTCAGCGAAAGCGAAAAGGGGGGACAGCTGTAGCCAGCTAGCTGCATGGCACGAGATTAGTGCAATTGGAGGGATGTCCAGGGGGAATCCCTATCCCAGTTCCCAATCTGAATCGCTTTGAGCACTGAAAGCACTGAAAGCACTGAAAGCACCGAGCACCGAACACCGAGAAATGAGAAATGGTTTGCGGAATTTCAGTTGGGGCCACAATCCAAGGCATTCTCTCATATTGAACGTTTGAAGGTTTTACGTTGAGTTTTTGATTTATGTTTGTTTGCCAAGGGGTTTCGAGCAGCGGGAGCAGCGGCAAAGTGGATGTCACATGGGGATTATGTTCATAAATGGCACATATGTCTGAATAGATGGAGCAGCCGCAGCCCGCAGGCAGCAGTTTTGCGACAGTGTTCCCCATCGAAAAATGATGCAAATAGAAGAGTTATCATTGCAGCAAAATTCAGCAAAATGCAGCAATGCCAGGGTATTATTATGAAAAAACACTAAGGGATCAACACTACTTTAGCAATAAGTGTACTACATATATTTTCAGGACCTACTGTTAAGGAAACCATATTTATATTATTTTATTTATATATTATGTTAAGTATAATTCGTTTATAGAAAGTTATATATAAGACTTTTATAGAAAGAACTATTCTACTAAAAATATTATATAAAAGTTTGCAATTTCATATTGATATTGAATTGGAAATCGATTCCGGCAGCTAGTTTTATTGGGTAAATAAATCTGCAAACTGAAGTTGAGGTTTTCAAAAATTAATTAAAAATCGCGAACTTTTTTAATGGTTTTTTGATCGTAACTTGGCTTAAACTCAACCGATTTCAGCCTGGTTTCGCTTTTTCTTATTGGTTTTTACTGGAGAACATTTCTGCATTTAAATTTTTAATTTTAATTTTAATTAAATTTTTGAGCAAATTTTTTAAAAAATGGATGATGGTACCCCTTATCATTTTTTCAAAAAATGGGTCAAATTTTTTTTCTTCCCGGACATGGCTAGATCGATTCGTCTGATGATGCTGATCAAGAATATATATGGTTTATAGGATCGGAATGAGTTTTTCACAGCGTTTCAAGCTTCTGATTTGAATTAAAATATCCTCGCAGTGAAACTGTGATTTAAAATATATAATATAATAATTATATAATATAAATAAAAGATATCATTTGTAATAAAGTTCTTACAAAACTTCACTGCAATACAAATTAGAACAGTAAACCTACTCGTAGACTTTTAAAAGCCCAACTGTCATACGTATTACAGTCTCACCGACACAAGTAACTCTTTAAAGTGCACTTTTTTGCTTATTTACTCCCAACTCGCGATTCGTTTATTTGGCACTGGCAATTATTAATGGAATATATTCCAAGGCGCCAGGCGCTACATGCTGAAACAATCAACGCGGCAATGGCCAGATGCGGGTTATTGAATTACATTAACGACGCAGACGTTACAGAGCAGGGCGATTACGGTGGCAGGGAGTGTGGACATCAGCGTCTTGAGGTGCACAGTCGGATTCACACTTGTATCGTCATCATCATCAGCATCTCCAGCATCTCCAGCATCTTCATCATCGTGATGAGCGGGACAATCATCATTCATTCGTGCAATGTGGCATTCATTTATGCATTCATTCGCATCCCCGGCATCCTTGGCATCCCCGCCACCACACTCAGTCACTCGTCAGTGCCTCATCTTCGTTTATTCGCTCATTTAAGCATTCGTGTTGTCGTTTCAGTTTCAATTTGCCTTGGCAACATTTTCGCAAATGTCTTTTTAATTGATTCGCAGCGATGCGAATGCTGGGAAAGCAATGGGAAAACAGTGGGAAAGCAGGGAAAGCAGGGAAAGCTGGCAGCCGAAAGAAGACGGTGTTGAAGGCGGCACAGCACAGCACAGCACAGCCGCCACTGCTGAGTGTAATTATAAATTGAATTAAAAGGCGCACATTTCGTCTTTTAATTCTGCTTGCTGCTTGAGCTTAATTAAAATTTCATTATGTCGCTCTCATATATATTCCCTTGGCTGCCTGGCTGCCCAAAAAAGGAGTGAAGACACCCCAAAGCGATATGTTTAAAATGCAGCACAAAATATTTGACAAGCAGCTTTACGAGCGAGCACTAAAAATACTTCTTCTCCATTAATGTTCGCCTAATGCATGCATAGAGTACCGCCTCGTCCTGCGCCCCGCAACCCTCTTTTTCTCAAAATATTATGCAAAAGTACCTAAAAACCGGGGCGGCGAAGGGGGGTTGAAAAAAACAAGTACTGCCAAGTGAGTAACGGAAAAAAAGAAACACCGAAATAGCTGCAAAAAGAGTGAAATGCCAGCGCAACTTGTCGACATGAATTGTTGTTGTCATTCTGTCTGGCAATTGCCCTTCTTGTTGTTGCTACTGTAGTTTATCGTCTTTGCTGTGTGTGAGCCTGCACGGTGAGAAAATGTGTGTATTTAAATCTAATACCATTTATTTACAAATATGTAGTATGATTAATAAATATAACTATTAGCATAGAAGTACACCAATGAAACAGCATTGCAACGAAGTATCCTTTATAAATTCACCAATGCAAATCTATTTTAATTATTGAACCAATTATAAAAACGATTTAGATATAATACAACCACCAAAAAGTATTTAAGTTTAAAAGCTCAACAATAAATCAACTTGGTGATGAGTTTCTCAATTGTAGTTATTTCAAAACTCACCATTTATATTCATAGCTTACAATTCACAAATAAAACTGCAGGCAATGAGTCCTCCTATAATATAATATATCATACGAAATATATCTAAAATTCATAAATTTAAAATTCAAGGAGAACTACTTCACCAATAGGCACTTAAAAAATATATACACAACTTCCAGTTCACCAATCAAAAATATTCATTATTCTGCAGTACACAATTTACGAGCTAAATTAAACACCAAAAACCACTTAAATTTATTAAAGATTATACTGAAAATGTTTTTATGCTTAACAAATTCATAATAATATTAATATTATTTCGTTTCGGTGCAGTTGTGTTGATGTTGTTGAGTTTTTGTTGTATTATGCAATGCAGCATTGTAGTAACAAAGCATAGCATAGTTTTTAGCGCAAATCAAAATGATTGATGATGATGGCCGCTCTAGATCTTGCACCCCTCCCATATGAGGGGACACCCCTTATCCACACTCCCCATCCCCCCCTTGCCAGCTTAACCCCACTTTGTGTCATGCTCCCTTGGTAAACAAAATACAACAAAGAACGAAAAAGAAAAACTGGGAAAAACAAACAAACAGCAAGAGAGTGGGAGTTACATTCACTTGACAGTTATGGCTGCTGATATGCAGCAAATAAACTAAATAAATCCACTTTTGTGTAAGGTCACGCCCCCCGCCCCCCGCCCCTGTGTGCTCCGGAGGGACCCCAGCTGTGGTGACCCTGGGCAGTGCCTTTGTTCTTGGCCATTTTGAAGTATTCCATTCAATTGCAAATCGAGGCAGCTCTTTGTGAAAAGTGGCCACCAACAAATCTTGGCTGCCAGCGGTTGGTTGGTTGGCATGGAGGAAGGAAGACCGACCACAAGCACTTCATTAACATACACCACACACACACACTCACACACAAAGCACACTTACCAGCACAAATTGACCGGGTGTGTGTGTGTGTGTGTGAGTGCATCCAAGGATTATTAGCTCCTTGCCCATTGCCCTTTTGGCTGACCATGTTTGTTGTGCGTAGCGGCCATCATTAGGCGCACTCGCAGCCCCCCTCGGTAATGAAGGGAGTTTCCCGCCCCCAGGAGGGAGGTCCTTGACATGCACCAGCTGCTCCCGCTCCCGCCGATGCATACCAAGCATCCCGAGCTATGCCAACCCCAAATTGCTTAGCATATTCCACAGTAGCCGCTCTACCCCCTTGGAGCCTTCATGTTAATAATGCCGCCTGGCTGCCTGTTGGCTCGAGCTCTCCACTCGCCAAACTAATTATAACTGAAAGGCGGCCAGAAAATGGCCCGAAATTGCATAGGGAGATTATAATAAAGGGAATAGGCCAAGGTGTTGTTCCTAGATATTTCGCCAAAACGTTTAACACAATAGAGGGATTTCGCAAAACTAATTTAGATTCGATTTGATTGCTGCGCCATGAGATATAAAAACCAAATGGGGTCCTAGAAATCCTTTAACTTAGCTTAAGCATAGCTTTCTTATTAACTATTTAAACAACAAACTGAACAATTAAAGTCAGCAATAAATGAGGCATTAATTCAGCTACACAAGCAAGAGTTTCACAGCCAAATAAAAGTAATTAAAATGTCAAACTGCCAGCTGTAATACCAACTTTTACACCAGGCAAATGGGGGGGCTATTAAGGAAAACCCAACGCTGCCTGCATTGTGGCAATCTATAGGCACTTTGCACTAAACATAAATTTCCCAGCGAGTTTGACATGACACGGAGAAAACTCAAATTATATGCGAGTACATGGATTGGGCGTGTGTCCACACACAGCGAGGCACACCCACCGAGGCACACCCACCGAGTGTGTGTAGAACAAGCCTTCGAATTCCCCCGGGGGCTTTGGCATAGTGCAATGTCTGTCAACACTAATTGTTGGCTCCTGCGATCAGAGCAGCCCCCGCCGCTGTCTTTGCCACAATAATGTCGTGTGTCCTTCTCCTGCTGCCTGCTGCTTGCTGCTCCTCCTGGTGGCTCCTGGTTAGTGCTTCCTGGGATGTTGGCTGTTGGATGTATTCCGGTGTCAAGTCCTTTGGATTCCCATCTGCAGGCTGGTGTGTTAAGCCAGCTTGCTAGTACACACACACGGCGAGAAAATATGCAAAGAGATGTCGGGATAATAAAGAAATCAAAACTCAAATTGAAGTTCTTTTTATATTAATTTATATTTCATGCAACACTAAAAAGTACTTAGATACATCTATAATTTTTCCTTCTCATTTTATATAATATTTGTTTGATTTTCCTCTCTGTAAACAGCTTTGGGGCTGGCAATACAATGTCCTGGCATTGGCATTAGCTCAGCTTTTGGCATAGATCCTGGCTGGCCGGCGGCGGCTCAATTTTGGTGGCGAGGACAGGACAAATACTAGGGCTTGTACGACATAACACTAATACGAATACTAATACTAGCTGTGGTCGGTCGCCCCCGGGGGGCCCGAGTGTCTAATTAAATTGGGTCAAACCGGTTAACTCACTTGTCCTTGGATTACGTTTGCATCTCACTTAATCTCGGTAACGTTGGTGGCGGTGTCATATGTGTGTCCTTTCACCTGTTATTTCGCCACTCCCCACTCACTCTTCTGCTCCCGTCCTGTGGACATAACAAATTGCTTTGCCAGGCTTGCAGGGTTCCTGGTTCCTGGCCTCAAAATCAAATTATTGTCTCGGCTGGCTGCGTCGCTCACACAAAATATTGTCTTTGCTGAGTTTATTAAAACTTTTCACCGACCAAAATCGACTTCTTAGCCAAACTTTTGACCTGTTGCAAGTGCCCACCCACTTTTCATCTCGTTTCGTCCTTTGGCAGTGGCGACGAAGGAGCCAACGAGCATTGCAGAAAGTTGGCCGCGCTGGCCAAGTTTGCTGCGCTTCTGGGCTAAATTGTGTAATTAATTGGGAATGCCAGGCTCTGAGTGGGACAATGCTGGACCTTGGGCCAAAAACTGTTGTAATTTCCACAATTAAATTCAGGGAAATTTTGTTATGCTTGCCACTGAGGGGTACTTCTGGCCAAAACAAGATTATAGTTTTTAAATTCCTTCAAGTTGGGTTGCAGCGATGCAGAACCTTGTTTATGTTTGGGAAAATGTCAAGAGAGGGAACTTACCTATTTCAGTTAAACGGCTATTTGCTTCAAATATTTATGTTTTACTTTTGATTCCTAAAATTTGTTTAAATAAATACCAGTGGCTACCGTACAAAGTTCTTAATAAAACTAACACATAAAATATATACTTTTTATGAGGCCATTTAAGTTCCTCCCAATCACACTTAAATGTCACAATTTGTAGCCTCAGGCATTGCAATGAATTATGATTGAAGATACAAAAATAACACTTAAAGTTGACTTAATCCGATTTTCTTGAGCGACAAAATTTGCTGGAAGCAACAGAAATCGATAGTAATCATGGGGATTATAAAATTGAAATGTGGTAAGCGAATGAATTCACATGCCAGTCGAAATCGTGAGTTAAAGTGGCTTGCAATAAATGCCTGTAATCACATTCTACAAGCTTGTCAATGCGAAGGCACTGCAAATATTCGGGTTGAAAGTGAGGAAATAAAAAATAAATGGAGAAAATATGTGAAAGGGGTTTTTATAGCTTCTTTAATTGGGTTTTTGATGGGGTTTTTAATGGGGTTTAAATAGGGTTTTATATATGATATTTTAATGGGGTTTTAGATAAATCTATAAGCATAGTTTTAGGTATTAGAAAATGCTTTCTTGTAATTTTAGTAATAAACAAATTCGCCTTGAGGCTGTATCTTGTGTCAGATTAATTTAAATTATAATTAAATTATAAATTCATTTTTGTATTACCTTTTTCCAAGTGCAAAAGTTGGGATGCAGATGCAGGGACAGCTACACTTACACCTTGGGATACAGATACAGATACAGCCACAGCTGCAGATACAGCTACATGGCATTCCGATTTAATTTGCCACAACAGTAAGCCGCCTAACACGGAGCTCTTCTTTCCTCGGAACTCCAACTCAGAGGCTTCCGGCTCGCAGCTCGAAGCTCGAGTGCTGGGAAAACTTGTATAATCCAATGAAAACAAGCAGCTCAGCTGCGATTGATAGCGACGATTCGGGGGAGGATGAGCACTCGGACTGGGAATCAAACTGGGACAGGGACTCGGACTTGGACCAGGAATTAGCAACCCTTTCTAAATAATACCGCATTTATCCGGACAGCCGCTTGGCTCATTTGACTGCTGCCAGGACGACGGGAGAGTACATCATCCCCGGTCCCTGGTCCCTGGTCCGGTTTTGGCATTAAATCCTCGGCTTTGCCTCGTAAATACTTTGCAAAATGTTCATTTCAAGTGATGGAATTGGAATTCATGCTGGAATTCATCGGAATTAAGGGGGCTGCTTGGGTTAGGCCCCGGGTATCGTTGAGGTGACAACATTTTGCCAAGTGCAATTTACAGTAAAATTGTATGCATAATTTCCGTTATGACACTTGCGGTCTGCACGGAGACACACGAAGACACGAACACACGAGTTTGAAGAGGCAAATGTATTTGCCAGACTGATGCACAGATAGATGTGGCCACACACTCCCTTACACTGAGCGAAACTGGGCCGAGGTGAGGCGTAGATAAGTGCTGTAAGTATTTTATTTGATTTTTATAACCTCTTCTGGTATTATAACATCTATGAAAAGCTTGCAATCCAGTGAAGGAGACATTTCCGACCCTATAAACCACATATATTCTTGATCAGCATCAAAAAACGAATCGATCTAGCCATGTCCGGAATGAAAAAAAAATGAACCAATTTTTTGAAAAAATGTTAAGGGGTACCATCATCCATTTTTCAAAAATGGGCGTAAAATTAAATTAAAATTAAAATTAAAAATTTAAATGCAGAAATGTTTTCCAGTGAAAACCAAGAAGATAAAGCGAAACCAGGCTGAAATCGGTTGAGTTTAAGCCAAGTTACGATCAAAAAACCATTAAAGAAGTTCGCGTTTTTTGAGCCAAAAATGTGCCCGTTTTTTTAAATAAAATTTAGGGGGTCAGAAATTCGTTAAAATATGATAAATGATCTTACACTTTTTATGTGAAGAATAAGAAGTACAATTTATAATCCAATACATTTTAACATAAGAAAATCTTACCGATAAGAAATTATGCGTTTAAGGCTAAGTTGTGTTCCTTTTTAACTTTGATTTATATAAATAATTAAATCATATAAAAATAAAGATTAGTATCATAAATAAAAAAGACCAAATAATATATTTTATTTAGTATTTAGAAACACAATTTTCAACAAAGTCGACAAAGAATAAATGAGCTAATAAATTGAAGGCCAAATACCTTAGCAGATCCCTATTTATAAGCTAAATAAATGCAGTTTATTCCATTAGTTTTCTATATTATGCCTCATCAATTTCATGTATTTTTAATATTATAATTTTTGCTTAGTGCATTTCCTATATTTGTTGGAGGATCTGTAAGTAACTGGACGAGACGAAATACCAGAGCTGCCTGCAGGCAGCATACTAATTTATGTTATCCGTGCCACTCCACAAAGTTCCTGCCTCTTGGGGTCCAGGAGCTTGGCCATATACACTTGTATATAAATATATATAGAAAGAGAGAGAGAGTGAAATCAGAGGCGCAATACTCGTAATTACAAATTGCCAGATTCAGAGCCACAGTCAGAGTTCAAAATTCAGCATCCCACAAGCCCCGACCAGTTGATATCCCCCTTAAATCCTCTTAATGCCCGCGCGCAGCCTTTGATTTTTGCAATATCAATTAGCGTAAAACGCGTAGGCCGCCAACTCGGCTCAGTAGTCAGGGGGGAACCGTGGAGGGGGAGCGTTACAGCCCATAAGGATTTACAGCTGCTGATTATTTCATTAGGCGAAAGTAAATTTAAACGCCAGCCGCACGTTAAATTTATGTTAATTTCCAAAGGGCTGGCAGCCGAAAAAGGGCTGCCTGAGAGGCATAGACAAGGACTGTGGACCTGAGGGGTTATAAGGACCTGGGACCTGGGACCTGGGGGGTTATAAAGCACAGACAGAGAGCCAACGAAAAGGGAAAAGGATAACTAAATGAATATAGCAAAAGATACTAGTGCACTCCGACTTGATTTTCTACAAAAAAAAATATTCTGACTTTAATTTGATGTGTAAAAACTAATCATATTCTGAAAGAAATTCCCTGATTACTGCATAAACAATAACAGTAATTATTGTTAATTACTTAATTACATTAGCCGGCGAGTGGCTAATGTATCCGTTGCCAGGCCAGATAGAGAAATACTTGCTAATGGTCGCCAGCAGCCGTATCTGCGGCTCACTTGACACAGAAAACATTGGAAATATTTATATTTATATGTGGGATATGGCATATCCCATGGGCATCTCTAGTTCGTCATTAATTAACAACAAATTTGTGTTGATAGTCCGGCGAGCAAAACAAAAACAGAGAAGCGAGAGCAAGGTGCCGCCGGGCTTAACCCTTGCATCCAGCATCCATCATCCATCTGGCACTGCGTGCCACTCGGAGACACCGATGTGCCGATATCCGATCGTTCGCCGAAAAACCCCGCACATGTGTCGGTCCGCTGCTCGGATCGCTGGCAACATCTGGCGGCGCGTTGGATGGACCGCACCGCACCCACTGACACTGACGTGTGTATCTCCGGCGGACTAATGAAGCCGGCAGCGGGTTTGATAATGCCACGGCTAATTATTCCCCAAGGAGCCGATCGAACCCATCGCCTGGAATCAGTGGAATCACTCGAGCTGGATCGTCTCTCTACGAGGTACTCTGAGGGAGTATAGGGTATGCCGTTTTTGGATACATTTTAGAACAGATCCATGGGGAAATTATTCCTTTTATTACCTAAATACTTTGTCAAAGGGGTTTCTTTATTGCAGAGAGGTAAATACAAATTGTAGCTCTTAAATTTCTATAATATTTATTAAATATAAGCTTCCAGAATATATATAAAAAATATATCTACGGTGGACATGCAATTTTATTACTAAAATACTTCCATTTATTGGTTTTATTTGGTTTTATTTTATTGGAAATAAACATAGTAAGTTGTAAAAGTAAATTGCCTAAAACTTTAGCCTTAAAATAATATTTATATGTTGAATACAAGCTTAATAAATAGTTTTATTACTTATTTTAATACTTTTCTTTATTTAAGGAAATTAAAATAAACATTGAAGTATTAAGAGTGCATATTAATTTCTAAGTTCTCTGCAATATTACCCTAAAAAATTACTTATAATTTGAAATAAACATTGTAGTATTAAGAGTGCATATTAATTTCCAATTTCTCTGGATAATTTTTACCCTCAAAAATTACTTATAAATCCAAGACCCAGGGTATCGATTAGCTGCCACCTCTCTTCCCTTTGTATCCTCATATCTCCCCGCAGATATGTGTAGTGTCCGGGAATATTATAAATATTTGGACACTCGCCCGGCCTCAGCTCATTTGCATCATGGACTTCTTTGCAGCCGGCGGCTTCCAGCAGCTCTACAGCGATCTGGACGATGAGGAGCAGGAGCCGCTGGCCATTCTGGCCGGGCTACCCGATGATCCCAGCAGCTGCGGCTTCGAGTGCACCTACCCGGATTCCAGTTTCCCCGCCGACTGCCATCACCTGGAGGAGTCCGACTACTACGGCATCATCACACTGGACAGCAATAACAATAATAGTAACAATGACATCAGTGACGCGGTCTTGGTGGAGGAGGATCACTCGCTGTTTATTGACTTCAATGACTTGTCATCGGTGTGTCCGCCGCCGGCGGATTTGAGTGACTGGGAGCAGCGGCTGCTGGACAACTTTGTGGAGATACCGGAACTGGTGGACTTTCTGCCCGAACGCACCCCCCTGTGCACGGATAACTGCGTGGACTTCTTGGAGGAGAGCAACAGCAACCTGAGACTGGCGGCGCCACCGCCACCGCCAGCACCTGCGGAGGAGGAACCAGCCGCCGCCGCGTCCGCCGCCCCCCAGCTGGGTCAGAATGCCGCCGGGGAGAGGGGCTACCTGTGCACCTTCGGCGACTGCGAGAAGATCTACGCGAAGCCCGCGCACCTCAAGGCCCACCTGCGGCGCCATTTGGGCGAGAAACCGTACGCCTGCAGCTGGCCGGAGTGCACGTGGCGGTTCTCCCGCTCCGACGAACTGGCGCGCCACCGACGCTCCCACTCGGGGGTGAAGCCCTACAAGTGTGACTACTGCGCCAAGTGCTTTGCCCGCTCGGATCACCTGACCAAGCACCGGAAGGTTCACGAGCGGCGGCTCCTGGCGGCCACGCGGGCCGGCCGGCTGCTCTCCGACGATCTGTATGCGGTGAGGCCGGGCAGGAAGCGAAAGAATCAGATATAGAAATATATAGTGGAAGTAGCCTAAGGTTTTCCTTTTCTTATATTTATTTTTATTATTTTTTTTAACCTAATTTCCTTTCCTTTGTTGTACTTTAAGAGTCACCAGTTAATTTCATATTACATATGTTTGTGATAATATAAAAGAAAAGTTTCAATTCAAAGCTTCATAAAAACATATCCTTAATTTAATCACACTGTAGTCATTAGTTAAATCATTACGGATTACAGTTGACTTTGCTTTTTTTTCAGGCGGTAAACATATTGATTTAATTACAGAAATCATAAGCCAATCGTTGATTCATTTTACGGCTGACTGGGCTGCGGTGTTATTATCGAACAATATGATGAAATAAGTTCATTTATGGCGGCCAAGTAATTAATTTAAGCACATAATATGCGGCTTCATTTGCTTTTATTGAATTTAATCTGATAAAGAGGGGGTTTTTTTTTTAAACAGATATGAAATAGAAGTGAAAGGTTGGTTGAAACTTACAGAGAAACCAAGGAAGATTCTACAACTCCTTTGGATAAATACAGAAACTCATTTGCCACCTGTTGAGTGAGAGTCACCTATGACTTGCATTGCAAGTTAAAAGGAACTCCTCCTGGTGGAGTTACTAATTAAGTTACTTTCCTCAAAGTTGAATTTAATATAAATACTCACAGATTAAATAAAAAATAAAACACAGAACGTAGGGGTAGCCACTGCGGTGATAAAGCACCCGCCAAGGACTCCCGGCTCGCGTCCTTTATGCGCTGTCATATCGCATACTTTACTGCTTTCAGGGCGAGTGCTTTTGTACATTTGAAGTGAATTTACAGCGCAACTTGCTTGTATAATGGCATTTACTTTATGCAAACATTGCATTGCGGGAAAGTGGGAAGGCGGGAAAGCGGAAAGGCGGGAAAGCGGGTGCCTAAAGGAGACCGACCCCCAGCAATTATTGCCGCCCTCGTTAAGGATATAACTGCCCCCCGCCCCGCCGCGGTGGAAGGGAACTCCTTGCCCTCCCTCTCCCCCTCTGCTTATTCGAAAGTAATTAGCATAAAAATAAATACCACTCATTAAGTCATGTTGTTTTTATCTATTTACTGTTTGATATCGCCGCCGTCGTCGTCGTCGGCGTCTTCGAAGTCCTTGTTTTTGTTTTTCTTGGCGTTGATGTCCCCCAGTCCCCCATTTAATTCCCCAGCAGGCGGATGGGGTGTCTTGCAGGCAGGCAACTCTTTCCCCGGTATTTGCGTAGATGCAAGCCCACAGCGAGGAACTGCTTCAATTAGCCAAGGAGACTGCCGAGGGAGAGACTGAGGAGGGGCTGCTCCTGGGGAAGTGGCACATTAGCCACACATCGATTCGTGCTGGAAACTGCATGCCACTGAGCTTTAATTAGTTCATTTTGGAAGAACAACTTTGGGTTTTTATTTAATAAGGAAATTGTAATTAATTATGTTTTATTTTGGGTAGAAAACAAGCAAAGAAATGCATTTAATTATGAATATATAAATTAATGTGAATATGATGGTAAAAATATACCTAATACATTGATTTAATTTCCATGATAACAAATCAATCAAATCAAATTGTTAGACCAAAAACAAATGGTTTTTTGTTGAGCGAAAAATGCAGTGCAGGTTGTTTCGCTTTCACTGGAAGATTTCCTCATCTGAAAATTTCAATAGTTTTTTTCTAAATTCAATTTAAATTCTACTTTAAGGAATTAAACTTTAAACAATAAAAAATACCTGTTTTAATGATACTATATTGAAGTTTTGAATATAAACAAATAGATAAATAGCAAACAAAAATACTTGAAATATATATAAAAAGATTTCCATATGCAAACACTTTCAATTAACAAACTAACAAATATACATAACAAATAAATAAACATTATAAATATTTCCATCTGCAAATTAGTAAAAAAACCAAAAATAACTATAAAAGATA
Source organism: Drosophila nikananu (assembly GCA_008042635.1). Taxonomy (NCBI): domain Eukaryota; kingdom Metazoa; phylum Arthropoda; class Insecta; order Diptera; family Drosophilidae; genus Drosophila; species Drosophila nikananu. Next base: position 32,471 of record VNJV01002949.1, read on the forward strand.
AAAGTCCTTCAAATATACATATATATAAAAAATATTTCCATATGGCAAACCCTTTAAACTAACAAACAAAAATATATAAATATAGCAAACAAATTTACATAATAAATATTTCCATATGGAAAACCCTTTTAAGATTACAAAAAATATATATTTATAACAGATAAAAATCCATCAAATATATATAAAAAAGATTTCCGTCTGGAAAAACCCTTTCAAATTAGCAACTGCAAAAGCCCCAGCTCTAATGATTATCCCACACCCAAAGCCTTCGATGGACCATTCCAAATGAATGACTGCGATAGCTGGTGAGTTGGTTAAAGTTGCCCCCTTCCCTGCTGCAGGGATAACTCCTTCCCTGCTGCTTGATATAATTTTTTCCCCCCCAAGAACATCCGATAAGTCGTCTCAGCTTTGCCAGGGATATCTGCTGTGGCAAGTAGCTCGCCGCTGGCTTATGGATAAATTTGCTTTTTGTCGCTGGCGCTGAGCTGGGGAATTCCGATTGCAATTTTAATTAGATGCCGCACACACACACTAAGTCTTGGGTTATATATGCGGCATAATGGAGGTGCAGATACACACATCCTTGCACCACGGATTCACGGATACATCAATGGGGGCGGGGTAAAGTCGGAGCGGGAATTCAATTAAATGTTCATCAAAAACTACAAGAAAAAGTGTTGAGTGTGAGCGTGGGTCCGTGGATGGCGGGTCTGGAGAACAAAGGATAAGGACAAGGACACGGCCAGAGCAGGAGGAGGAGGAGGAGCAGCAGGAGCAGGGCATTAGCAGGACCTTGATGATGACAAAGGCAACGCCTGTGTAGCTCTGTGGCTCGCTGACTTCGTTCAGCAGTGGCGGCTGCAGGGGGAGTAAAAATTAGTCTAATATATTTAATTTTAATTCAATTTAAGGTATTTAACTTAATATTTCAACTAGAAATGTTTGCTTAATCTTTATAGAGTTAAAAAAAAGAAATCCTCCCTTTTAAATAACTTTCGGCACTCGCCCCTGAAAGTATCTGTGGGGCTGCGTCGCTGGCTGGAAATGTATCTGTAGCTGTAGCTGTGACTGTATCTGTATCTGTGACTGCCTCTGCCCGTGTCCGTGTGTATCTGTGTGTGTGTGTATTTCTAACTTTGTGTCTGTGACTTGGCTGTAATCAGCAGCCAGAAGCCGAAGAAGACGCAGAAGGTAAGGCAGCCAGCAGGAAGCGAACAAAAGTTATAAAATCCCAGATATATAGTAATTGCAACAGTTCTGCCTTTGTCTCCATCTCCAACCCCTGCCCCCCTTCTGTATGTGTGTGTGTGTGCTGGTGAAAATAAGCAGGAAACTGGAAATTACAAATGATACGGAAATAATGCGATATCATGAATCATTTTTACGAGAATCGAGACTTTGATTCTCGGGGGCCAGCGATTGGCAAGGGGTTTGCCGATGAGCTGCTGCCGCACACCAAGCAGCTTTTATATATGCTTATAAATATACATATGTAGGGGGATATATAGCTCAGATATATATACTATAATATGGGGTATATATGGTGTACATCTGGGCTACAGGGATACACTGCAGCAGCTTGAGTTTGTGTCAACAAATTTGCATTGCATTGGGCGACCAACTGGCGACGGCGGCGGCGACCACACAAATAATGTCAACAGCATTTCCACTCATCAATAAGTGAAATACATAAAAAAAAAGAATAAAAGGAGAACTGAAAATGAATAAGAAAAGGCAGAGAGGGGGAAAGCGGGAACGGGAACCGGAACAGAGAACAGGAGAAGCTGGGGTAAAAATTCAGGGCGCATCGGGTTCCGTTCCGGTTCCATTTCCATCTCGAAGCTGAGGCCAGGAAAAGCTGAAAGCTGAAGGCTGGCATATTTATTTTCTCGCTTTTCCCCATCCCATTGCCATCTTGGGCTGCTGCTGTCGCATTCTTGATTTAGCAAATTGACTGCCATGAAAATGCGGAAAACTTGCGGAAAAGTTGCCAGCGCTTAAAGCGAACAGGAATGCGACTCCAAGTTCTTTGGCCAGGTATTTCCATTCGTCCAAAAATTCCGAAAGAAACAAAGCCAAGGCAAGGTCGGCGATTGGAATGCCAAGGCCAAATTTCAATTCCAAAACGATAGCAAACAATATGCCTAAGCCGGAGCAGCTAAAATCGAAATCGAGGAAGAATTACGATTACCGGAGCATTGCGATTACGGGAGCTTCTCAGCAAAAACTACTTTTTCCCATCCAATTTGCCGAAACTCAGCTGTCCATTTCCCGATTTAAAAAAAAGGTGAACGGAAACTGATTTCAGCCTGGTTTCGCTTTTTCTACTTCTTGGTTTTTACTGGGAGATATTTTCAACATTTAAAACTCGCTTTCTGAGTTTTGGCCAATATTTTGGGCACCGCGAAAGTATGCAATTAAAAATTATAAACCGGAGTGGCCGAATCGTCAGGCAAAATAATGGTGCATCTTTTGGGCTGAATTATTTAGCAACAAGCGGAAGTGTCAATTCATAGCATAGTTTTGCGGTGAATCCCAGCAAATTACGTATACGCGAGTAATTATTACTTAAAATAAATTGAAATTAATTAATAAGCCCCAGCTTAATTTAAGGTATTCTCTTTTTTTCAGTTTCAGCTAAAATATGTCTAAATATTTAATTAAAAAATATATATAAAATGCAATATGTTTAAATAGTCTTAGCCTTCAATTATAAATTTAAAAGTTTACTTTGCATTCTTTTACTCTCCTAATAATATGAACTCAACCTGAGCCACAGCCTAAGTTTATCACTAGAATTTGTAGACTTTTAGCCTCCCAGCAAAATCTCAAGTTACTTATGAATGCATACGAAACTTTTGAGATATTCAGCGACATTTTTGTGCCGAAAGTCAGTGTGAAAATGTCTCTTCCTTGGTATTTTTCCACTCCACGTGACCCCGCCCATCGGGCGTGTCAAGTGTCAACCGTCTGACATTCGATGCGGCGCCCAGGTCTCGAAATGCTAATGAACTTGGGTAATAAGTCGCCAGAACTCGGTCGGTCACCCTGCCACCCTGCCACCTTTGCCAGGTGTGTGTGTGTGTGTGGTCCTGGCCACGTTTAACAATTTGCAGCCTTAATGTGGCACCAAAGTGTTAAGGTCCATGCGGCCCATAAGTTGGCCGGCAGAGAGATGCTGGGGTAATGTATGTGCGGGGTACGTGTCGTGCCCATGCCCAAGGAAACGGCCTCGAGGGGGGTTGGAGGTCGGAGGTCGGACAGGACTCCCGCCGAGTTTAATTATGAGCCCGACCCGGGCTATTAAAACAACTCTTCGGCAATATCTAATGTGGGTCGCCGGGCGGAGGACGGAGGACGGAGGCATTCATCCCCCAAAAAGTGGCACCAGCACCCACTCTCCAACCCCTAAACCTACCCCAACGAGAACGACCTTGCCCATGGCCGGGGGGTGGGCCTCCTGCCTGCCCATTTCGATATCGACGAAAAATTGCCGGCCATTGCCGTCGAGGCAGGCAGAGGCGAACTGACTTTAAAGTGTAATTTCTGTGGTTACATTTGCCAAACATAAATCTAATGGATATTAATACAAGTTTGGGGCTCCAGATCCACCTCGCCGTACGTGAGCTCGTATATTTTACGTGCCCAGGGTCTGGCTTTGGGTAAGGGTAAGGGTACGGGTCTGGGTCTGGTTCTGGGTCTGGGTCTTCGTCCTGGTTCGAATCCGAGTCCGGCTAGGATTTTCGGGGGCCCCGACTAGCGATTTCCGGCATTTGCGGAGCCTCATTTCTGGTTTATTATAATTCAACACGAATGTGTGCGTGAGGGTTTTCGTATTCGGCGGGGTTTTGGGATGCTACTGGGAGGGAAAAGGGCGGAAGGGGGGCATGATGTAGTGGCCATGTGGATCTGGTGGATCCACATTAGGTCTCGGTGTCGGTCTCGGTCTCGGGGTTACATCAAAATATTTCAATTTTGCAGTTCGCCGTTGCGGTGCTTTTGCCATTTCAATGTTGTTCGCCCACCGAAAAACCCAACCCGAACAGCACTGAGAGAAAAACAAGCTTCATTTGAATATACATTTGCATTTATTAAAGGTTTTTTTTAATATTAATTTTTTTTTTACTTTTAAAGTCATTAATTTATACATTACCAAAAGGTAACTTTCTTCTCAGTTGTTTCCTTTAGAAATTAATATCTTATAAGTTTTTGTAGGTTCAAAATTATTTCAACTTTCATATTTTTATATTTCTAAAATTAATTCATTTTATTATATTTATCATAGAAATTCGTTCTTTATTTTCCTGAGACACATATTGAGGCTCTTTAAAAAGTAATTTCCCCTGGCACTGTACACTTTTCTCTGCCATTTACCAGGGTATTTTCTCAGTGTGCTTTTAAAGGGGGTGGGTGCCAAGGGCTGGCTCTCCTTGGCTGCCATAAAAAAGGCCATATCCGGTTTGCCGTATGAGATTTAATGGGCTCCATGCAAAGCGCTCAGCTCTCATTTAAATTAGATCAGGTCCAGAAAGGCTGGCGAATCGGGAATAGAATATAGAACAGAGAGAATAGAAGACGGCAAATATAAAACGGAAAATAGAACATAGAAAATAAGGAATGGGAAAAGCCAAAGCAAAGAGGTGAGGGTGAAAATGTCTTAATTGCTTCACTTCCTGCCCTGACATCCCGAAGTTTGATTAAAAAGTTCGCACGTCACTCAATGGGGCTAATCAAACTGTGCGGGGCCGCTACAAAGCGAAAGTTTGTTTCAATCAAGCCGATTCCTATGGCTATATATCCCTCTCTATACATATATCTTTATATATCTCATATAGACAGCCGCAAATTCCGAGAGCAAAGTTGTAAACGAGCACATAAATAACTTGAATTCAGCCAGGGGCTACTCGAACTGTAAGTGTAACTGAAACTGAGGCCGCCAAAACGTCAATGGAATATCAAATTTTAAAAGGGGCAAGTCCCCAGGCAGCTGAGAATGCGGATACAGATAATAGACACGGCACAGATACGGATACGGATGCGAGGAACAGATTCTGTATCTCGGTGTAAGAGATGGGAAACTCGAATGCAGGCGGCAGGACGACTGGCTGCTGGCTGGGTGTATGGACAGTGGCTCATCCGAGGGGCGGCGCACCGCCTTGAATAAATAAGAAATACTAAGCCAGATCCAGAGCCAGATGCATATGTGGCCATGGCCATCAGCCTGGCCGCTCTATGACAATAACTTGACGCTAAGCCCAAGTCAAAACTGAAATTGAAATGCAAGCTGGTGGATGCGAAACAACATGTGGAAGCCTCCACTCACAAACGGAATTGCGGCACAGGGGTCTGGATTATGGATTCTGGGTTGCCATGGGGAGCGAGATTGATGCATTGGGGATTTTGCAGAGCAACGGCTGAGATGTAAGCCAGACTCTGGCACTCTCCCTTGTTTATTTGCACACAATTGGAGTGCATATCGGCAAAGTTTTGACTTTGCTGCTTAACGGATATAAAGTTGAGCAAGTAAACAAGCCCGAAGGATCTTAAAACCCTTAGAAACCAGCTTGAGAATTGCCCTAACTACCCTCCTTTCTCTGTATATCGAATCCATCGATCTTCCCGCCCCTGCCTAATCTTTGGCTTTTGCCACGTCCCAATTCACCGCCAGTTGATATCCCTGTCAGCTTCCAATTTGAATGTAGCTGCCAGCACTGCCATTGTTATTTGCCTCCCATCTAATTCAATTATTGCCACGAATATTGGATCATAACTGCCCCCGACACAACCTGCTTGCCAGCTCTGGCCTCGATTTTTCCCGGAAAACTTCGCCCCAACAGCTGGAGCGGAATCAAAGACTCTGGGAACCACAAATCTTTGTGTGGAAAAGAAAGCGCGACACATAGACAACAACTAAAAAAGGGCCTGGCCAACGAAAATAACCCAAAAAGCACACAAGAAACATATACAATAAGAAAAGCAGGCAGCCCAAGATGAAGCTGGAAAAATGCCGATGAACGGAAATACAAAACAAGAAACGTGCACAAATCTAATTTCCAAACAACACGCGCAGAGCCAAACACAACAAAAAAAAGAAATGAAAATGAAATACAACCGGGGGAGAGGCGATGGAAAACTGCGGGAAAAACTGAAATATAGAAGACCAGAAAAAAACAACACCAGCAGCAAAAACAATAACAAGCCAGGAAAGGCCGAGCAAAGATACGAATACCCTGGAAGAAGGGTTTTCCCAAAGGAATTACCATTGAAAATTACCAAAAACCTATTCTGTTTTATAGTTTAAAACTTTATATAAATTTATATGAAATTATTAGAAGAAATACTTTATATTTAGTTCACTTAAATGCATACATGACTTTGACTGTAAAATAATCAAATGCCTATTTAAAAATGAAAATCAAAGAATATAACCATTTCTCTAAAATAAGATTTACATTTGCAAATTACCAAAAACCTGTTTCGTTTTCTGTTATTAAAATGAATACTTGATATTTATTTATATAAAATATCTTCAAGCCAATTTTGTGAGTAAAGTAATCAAAAGGCTGATAAAAAATAAAGTCTACCTATATACCTTATTTTAAATATTAAAAAATATATTCTTTAAAACCGTTTTGGAGCTTAAAGTAAAACGTTTTTATAGGTTTCTGACTGAACATAAGTTGGAAATTTGCTTCAACAATAAAGTAAAATATTTAACTTTTAAAGACACATTAACCCTTATTTATTTTTATATTTTTGCAAGTTTCTTTACTCAACTCAAGAAATAAATATACTATATATATAAAATCAAAAATTGAAAGGGTTTCCCAAAAACCGAATTGCCTAAACAATATTTCCAGGGTGCGAGGCAACAACAAGACAAGGCGACGGCGGCATTGACGACGATGTTAAAATTGAAATGAAGACAGGACGGCTGGTGGCCAAGGAGGGAGCGAGGTGTGGAGCAAAGTGAAACTTTTCAATATCCGCATCCGCTCATGAATAATAATTTATAATGGCCGTGCCTGCGCGTCATAAAAATAAAAAAAAATGGAAACCGAACGGCAGCGCCAGAAAAAACCCCAACATTTCGCCTTCGCCACTGGCAGTGCCACTTCGACTCCTGAGGACAACTTCTTGGCCTTGTCAGGGCTGCCCAGGCGATTGATGTGGCTCAGCTGGGGGCGCAAGTGTCTAAGCCACCTGCCAGCCCCACCACCTCACACCCCCAGACGACCATAAAGCCTCACGCTGTTGTCCTATTCCACAGTGGTTGCAGCAAGGCCTAAAATGGTATATGTTTTCAGAATTTATTTAGCTACATCAATTTGTAACATATTTATAAAATATATGTATAAGAAAGATCTTTATTTTTAACAAGATCTCTACCTCAAAGTCTTATATGGTTTTGCAAGTATTTTCCTGGGCAACCTCTTAATGATTTCAAATAAAATGCAGGCATAATTCACATAAATTTAACAAGTTGGGGGTTTCTGAATACCAGGCGAACAGAAACAGCAGCAAGGCGCCCAGCAGCAAGTAGATTGTGAGTGAGCGAGCTAGGTGTACATTCTTATTGCCAATGCTTGCTTATGAGTTAGAGCGAGATGTCGATATTGTGCTTCTCAATGCAAGCATGTCTTTGTTTACATTTTCAAATTTTAAAGATGGCCGATATTTGTTTACATTTGAATTGCCTTCCCCTCTTTTTGGAACCGTTACTTCAAAATTATTAATTCTGTCGATCAGCTGCTTGCTAATGTTTCTGCGCGCCTGGTACAAAAATCACGGGTTGGAAGAATTTATATGGGCGAAACGGCTAAATTCGCTTGTGTGGTTGTTGTTGTTTGTTGCAAAGTTGGCTGTGTGGTTGTTGTTGTTTTTTGCAAATGCAGGCATAATTCATATAAATTTAACAAGCTGGGGGTTTCTGAATACCAGGCGAACAGAAACAGCAGCAAGGCGCCCAGCAGCAAGTAGATTGTGAGTGAGCGAGCCAGGTGTACATTCTTATTGCCAATGCTTGCTTATGAGTTAGAGCGAGATGTCGATATTGTGCTTCTCAATGCA